>BLKR01003392.1:0-147989 GCA_011170035.1 Teleogryllus occipitalis
TGGGGCTGGCGCTGGCGGTGGCGCTGTGGGGGGCGTGGGCGGGGGTGGAGGCGCGGGGCGTGTGTCAGCCGTGGGAGGGGGTGGGGTCGCGGGGAAGGCGGCGGGGCGCGGGGGCGGGGCTTCGAGCCCTGGGGCTGGCGCTGGCGGTGGCGCTATGGGGGGCGGGAGTGGAGGCGCGGGGCGTGTGTGTGCCGTGGGTGGGGGCGGGGTGGGCGGGGAAGGCGGCGGGGTGCGGGGGCGAGGCTTCGAGCCCTTGGGCTGGCGGTGGCGCTGTGGGGGGCGTGGGCGGGTGTGGAGGCGCGGGGCGTGTGTGTGCCGCGGGAGGGGGCGGGGCCGCCCGTGGCGGGCGTGCAGTGAGCGCTGGGGGGCGCGGGCGTGGGCGGGGGCCGGGCGGTGGGCGTGGTGGACCTGGGCGACGGCCCGCACTGGCTACACGCCCTGCACGCCCGCGCCGCGGCGCCGCTGCTGCTGTGGCGCCCGTCTCCATCTCTTTTGAAACAAGGCAAGGCGCCCCCGTGGCTAAAGAGGCAGGGCGGCTACGTGCTAGCGGCCCATCGCCACGCCCACCTCCTCGCCTTCCTACTCGAACACACAAATGATGCAGTGTATGATGTGAACAAGGCCGTGAGTCATATTTACATGCAAAATGTTATTTGCCACTCGGATTTCAACTTGATCTTGAAATAGCAAATATGAATAAAATAATACAATAATAGCTAACCTACAAACCACCCAGTTTTTGTGTAATTTACAAAATAAATTGTATTAATTCATTAAAATAACTTCATACATTACGATATAACTTGTTGACTAATGACGATAGGTTTACAAATTCCTACGATGAAAACGTGTTGTTAATATTACACCACTGTATCAGTTAGAACAAATACGATACATGTTATGTACGTGAAAAGACACAAGTCAACAATAACAATTTATTGGTTCAACTTTTACAGGCGTGATCTAGCTTACAAGTATCCAAAAGTGTAGTCCGTCGTACAAAGCAGTGGTTTTCCAAAATCCAGTAGATGTCCCAAAAATCGCCGGAGAGAGAATACCAATTACGTCGCAGAGTTCGCACTAGGGTCACTGTCACTACTTCGCTTCAGGATCGCACTTCACTACTGAGTGCCCCTCCGGCCGGTGCGACCCGTTAAGAAGCGCTCCGCGTCGCAGATTCGCCTCGGGCCTGTAGATCCGCTCGCCGGCCGCTCACTCCTCATTGGGCGGTCTTCGCGCCGGTTCGTGGCCCTGCTGCCTTCCGTAACCGGCGTCCCGCGCTGCCGAATTGGCGCGCGATATAACTTCTCGCATATCGCCGCAACACCCTCCCCTCTTGAATGCGTCGTGTACGGTGCGAACCGCACGCGACGCCTTGACCTCCGCCTCGGCGCCTCTGGTGTCTCTTCTGGTGGTGTCGGCGGCTCCACTGTTGGTTCCTGCAAACGTTCCAACTCTATCAGGTCACGTAAAGCTCTCTCCCTCTTTTCTTCCTCTGACCTCCTGCCCATCTTATCTACCGGCTCCAAAGAATATCTTGGGCGTATCTGCCCCTGGTGCCTCACTACCACCTTGCTCAACAACTGCACCTCGTACACCTTGTTCCCTCTAAATCCAATAATTATCCCTGGCCACCAGGCCGGCTCTTTCTTAAAGGTAGAACAATAGACTCTGGCTCCTACCTGAAATTTGTGTTCCACCGTACCTTCCTTCCCGTGGCTACCTGGTTTAAGTAGCGACAGCAACGTTCTATGTTGTCTGCCATGGAGAATCTCCGCCGGGTTCTTCCCCTCTGGTCCAGGCAGCGTCCTGTACGTAGCCAGAACCCTCAGGAGCGCTCTGCTCCTCGTGGTTCCCGCCTCTTTCGCTTTCCTCATTGCGGTCTTAAAAGTCCGCACACACCTCTCGACTTCCCCGTTAGATTGAGGGTGGAAAGGTGGTGCGCATACGTGCTTGATTCCATTAGTCCTGCAAAACTGGAAAAACCCATCAGAAATGAATTGGGGGCCCGTTGTCCGATACTAACGTCTGCGGTAGACCCTCCGTGACGAAGATCCTCTCCAACACGTCTACTGTGGCTCCCGCTGTGGTTGTTCCCATCTCCACAATGTAGGGGAAGTTAGATAGCGCGTCAACGACTAACAACCACATTTTTCCCCAGAATGGGCCCGCGAAGTCGACATGGACCCTTTCCCACGGCGTCTCGGGCTTGGGCCAGGCAAACCAATCCTGGCGTGGTGCCGATTGGTGCATCTGGCATGCGTTGCACCTCTTGATCATTTACTCTATGTCTTGATTCATTCCCTTCCAGAAACAGTGTCTCCTGGCTAGCTGCTTTGTGTTTACAATTCCCCAATGTCCCTGATGTAATAGTTCCAACACTTGACGTCTTAGTGCTTTGGGTATCACCACCCTAGTACCCTGCTCACTTCCCAATAATAGCACTCCTGACTTAACCGATAAACTGTCTTTCTTCCCGTACCAGCTAGCATTACTTCTTAGCATCCTAGTCGGCCACCCTTTCCTGACAAAGTCCCTGACTTGCCCGAGTTCGCTGTCCTGATCTGTCGCTGCCGCGATTGTTGCTGCTGTTATCGGGAACTCCTGCAGGACTTGTCCGTCTTCCACATCGACCTGTTGGCACACCTCTTCCGCTTCGTCGAACTCGACGTCTGGCCCCACTGGCAGCCTGGAGAGTGCGTCCGCGTTTGCATGTTGTGACGTCGGCCTGTAGTGTATTTGATAGTTGTAATCTGTTAGAAAGAGGGCCCACCGCTGGAGCTTCTTCGCCATGCCTTCCGGCAACTTCCTGCCCATGTGAAACAGCTGGACCAGCGGCTTGTGATCCGTGATGATGTGGAATTTTGATCCGTACACGTACTCGTTGAACTTTTTTACCCCAAAAAGGACTGCCAACGCCTCCTTTTCCACCTGCGAGTAGTTTTTTTGATGCTTGTTCAACGACTTCGAAGCAAAGGCGATGGGGCGTTCCACTCCCTCTTCGTCCTTCTGTGATAGGACCGCCCCCACACCATAATCTGAGGCGTCTGTCGCTATCGTCGTCACTCTGCCTGGAACATAGTGGTTCAGCTGCGTTGCTTCTACTATCGCCTTCTTCAGCTTCTTCAGGGCTTCCTCGCACTCCGGAGACCATACAAACTTCACGCCCTTTTTCCTCAGTGCATTTAAAGGCGCCGCCACCGAAGAAAAATTCTTTATAAATTTGTTATAGTAGTTGACTTTTCCCACCAGAGCTTGCAGCTCCTTCACGTTTTTGGGCGCTGGGAGATTTTTAATCGCCTCAATGTGCTGCTGTGTTGGCCTAATCCCTGACGCAGTCAACTCGTGCCCGAGAAAAATCACCTCACTCTTAAAAAACTCACACTTCTCCAAGTTTACTTTAAATCCCCATTCTCTTAATAATGCTAATAAGTCTTTCAAATGAGCGACGTGTTCTTCCGTCGTCTTGCCTGTCACGATTATGTCGTCTAGATAGTTAATACATCCGTCGACTTGTGACGTAATCTGCTCTAACGCGCGCTGGAAAATCGCCGATGCTGAGGCGACCCCAAATGGCAACCTGTTGTACCTAAACAGCCCTAACTGCGTGTTCACTACTAATACCTCCTTTGCCTTATCATCCAGAGGTATCTGTAAATATGCATCTTTTAGGTCAATTTTTGTAAATTGTGGTCCACCCGCTAACTTGTGAAACAAATCTTCTGGCTTCGGGATTGGGTACTGCTCGATTTGCAACTGGTCATTAACGGTACTTTTAAAGTCTCCGCACAGGCGAATGCCGCCATTATTCTTCGATACTACCACCAAAGGCGTAGCCCACTTACTTGTTGTAACCTTTGTGATAATTTTTTCCTGTTCCAGCCTCCTAACTTCGTTCTCTACCTTCTCTCTCATTGCCCATGGTACTGGACGAGCCTTATAGAATCTCGGTTTGCAATTTTCTTTTAATACCAACTCTGCTTTAAAAGTTCTACATTCTCCCAAACCTGGCTCAAAAACCTCGCCGAAGTTTTCCTTTAGCTCATTTACTAGTGTGGACACTTTTTGTTGCTCTAACATACATATGTTGTCACACACACCCAGTCCGATTTTCTCAAAACTATTCAACCCTAGTATGTTCACCACGTCGTATCTGTCTACAACAATCACTTCTAACTCTGCTTTTTTGCTTCTATACACCACTGGCACTTTCACTTTACCTAACACCTTAATTGGGTCTCTACCAAAACCAAACACCGTCTTGCCCACTTTTACCAACTGCGGATTTCCAAGTTTCCTATACGTATCCAGATTAATCAGTGTTACCGTAACACCTGAGTCTTCTAAAAACCTCACTTCATTTTTTCCTAACTCAAGCTTCAACATCAGTCTCTCTTGCCCTTTACCACTCAGCAATTTATTTACTACCTCCACTTCCATTTCTTCTCCCTCTCTCCATTTTCTCCTTTCACGCCTCTCCTGATTAGCTAACACACATACCTCTCTAATATGCCCTAATTTCCTGCAACGGAAACACTGTGCCTGTCTAAACCTGCACTGCCATCTTTCGTGAAACTTGCCGCAATTCCTGCAAGACTTCCTGATGTTTTTATCTGCTGTTCTCTTGACGCTTGAGTCACTACCACTGCTGTACCTGCACTGCTTATATTTGTACCTGTGATTACGTGTCGCGTCCTCCGAGTCCGCTGATGAACTCGATAACGGCGGCGAACGGCTTCGCTGCGGCCGAGCCCTTATCTTGCGCTCGAGCGTCTTATCAGCGCTGCCTTGGCCTTCGCGCCGCCGCGCCACCGTCTCGTACACGTGGCTGCCGGCGGCTATTTGCTTCGCAGTCTGTGATGTTACTTCAAATGTCGTGGCCAGTTTTTGAATTTCTGCTAGCGACGGGTCGCTACTATTCAGTGCTTGCATCCTGATTTTATCTTCGGGTGTGTGCAAAATTACCACATCCCTTATCAGAGTTTCTGCATACGACATCTTACAGTTCTTTGCCTGACACTTGAACTCCCAATTTTTTGCTAACCCGTTCAGTTCAGTGATCCACTCGGCATGTGTGTCCGACTCTTTTTTCCTGCATTGAAAAAATGCGTACCTCGCTGCCACTACATGCGGTTTCCTTTCGTAATGCTTATCTAATAACTCTTATTTCTGCCCACGACAGTTCCGCCACTACTTGTCCCGTGCACAATTTTTTTAACAAACTATCGACTTCGCAGCCTACACTACTCGGAAAATGCTGCCCGTTTTCGTTCTTCTTCCGTCACACCACAGAAAACCCAATGTTGCTCCAACCTTTCCACATAGTCAAACCAACTTTCTACTTGCGGTTTAAATGGTGCAAACGGTACCGGCGCAAGCTCGCCTCTACTTCGACTCACCGTTTTTATTGCCTCCAACTGGTCTCAATGCTGCTTGGCGTGTAACTCCACCAAGGTCTGCATGAATTGTTGCTGCAGCTGCTGTTGCTGGTGTTGTTGCTGTTGCTGCTGCATGATCTGCAGTGCCTGCACCAACTCGGATTGCGTCGTTTGTTTTGCCATCTTCCTTCTTCCTCGTCGCCAGTTGTTATGTACGTGAAAAGACACAAGTCAACAATAACAATTTATTGGTTCAATTTTTACAGGCGTGATCTAGTTTACAAGTATCCAAAAGCGTAGTCCGTAGTACAAAGCAGTGGTGTTCCAAAATCCAGTAGATGTTCCAAAAGTCGCGCACTGTCGTCCAAAAATCGCCGGAGAGAGAATACCAATTACGTCGCAGAGTTCGCACTAGGGTAACAGTCACTACTTCGCTTCAGGATCGCACTTCACTACTGAGTGCCCCTCCGGCCGGTGCGGCCCGTTAAGAAGCGCTCCGCGTCGCAGATTCGCCTCGGGCCTGTAGATCCGCTCGCCGGCCGCTCACTCCTCATTTGGCGGTCTTCGCGCCGGTTCGTGGCCCTGCTGCCTTCCGTAGCCGGCGTCCCGCGCTGCCGAATTGGCGCGCGATATAACTTCTCGCATATCGCCGCAACATTTTGTAATGCGGAAAATAGTTTATTAATGAAAAATCTTAACTCCAGAATTGATCCAGTCAAGCCCCCTCCCCTCTCCAAGCAGAGATCTCAGCTGAGAAATTGACCAAAACAGCCCGAAAAAGAGAAAACGGCATCTAGATATCATTAATAAAGAGCAGAATTCACCATGTGGAGCAGGTTGCTTTTACGTAAAATACAACAAATATGGTGGGTAATTCCTAGTAAACTTTAGAAGTGTTTTTCTCAAAACACATTTTAGTTATAAATCCCAGTTTTCTCAAAAAATATTAAATCCGTTATATGTATGCCTTTACAGATTGCTCTACTAGATAACGTGAAGCTGTGGATCTACATTTACCAAGTTAGAATTATGTGTTTCAATTTTATAAATACATTTGTCATTAAATTTTTGAAAAAGAAATTGAGATCGGTGAAAAACTTATATTTAAGTTTCTTGCCAATCATTGCTTTTCAATGTAAATACGTACAACTAAAATAGTACAGATAATGTACAGCAAAAATTTCAAAACTTTTTCTCCAATAGTTTCTGAGATAATGGGTTATCAATATTAAGAATTTAA
Source organism: Teleogryllus occipitalis (assembly GCA_011170035.1). Taxonomy (NCBI): domain Eukaryota; kingdom Metazoa; phylum Arthropoda; class Insecta; order Orthoptera; family Gryllidae; genus Teleogryllus; species Teleogryllus occipitalis. The sequence goes on from BLKR01003392.1 coordinate 6,619, forward strand.
CATAGGTAAAGTAGAAAGAGGAATTTCATGTTTATACTTTGTTACTTTATGAAGATACAATGGGCATACACTCATACTTTATTTCACAAAAGGTTTAATAGGCGTTATCTTTAACATTATATACATATAATAGGGTGACATTGTCTCTTTCATTGTAGAATTTCAAAATTTATCATTTGCTTTATTTTCAATAAATAAACCAGTATATTAATTGATGTTTCAGTTTATTATTTTAAAAAAATGCTTAATAAATTAACAGAATCGAAATGAAAGTTATTGGCACCTGGCAAACCCACCACGAGACCACTTATCCGTTGGATTGTTGGGGGTGAAGTCGTGTGGGCGTGTTCGGCGTGAAGTGCAACGCAACTGCAGCAGTTGAGAATGCAGCACTTCGGCGCTTCCTCCTGCCGCTCTCTAACGCTCTCGATGGCGCCGCTCGTCACGTCCGCACCGCAGTGCTCTCTACTCCGCTCTCAGTTGCTGCTGTCCGCCCGCAAAGAGACAAAGGCTGGCGGCCGGGGCGGGGCAGGCCGTGCGGGGCGGGGCGGGGCGGGGCGGGCGGAGAGGGAGGGCGGGCGAGGCGGGGGGCAGGTAGAGCAGGGCGGGCGGGGAGGGGCAGGGAGGGACGGGACCGAACGGGGCGAGGGGACGGGGCGGGGAAGACGGGGCGGGGGGGACGGGGCGGGTGGGACGGGACGGGACGGGGTGGGGCGGGGCGGGGCTGACGGGGCAGACGGGGCGGGCGGGGCGGGCGGAGAGGGAGCCTGCGGGCTTCTAATCGTTGTAGGCAACGCAATGTGATTGGACTCGGAGAACGATAAATGATTTTAATTCTGGCGAAGGTGAAGTGAAAGATTTTTTAGAAATCTTTCCATTTTCTGGAATACGAATCCAGGAAGTTCCGTCTTTGTAAGCATTCTCTTATAAAAATTCCAGCTCATTACCCAGTATTACAGATGTTTATTTATCACAATCATTAATAGATCGTAGACTTTGAGAACGGACCATTATAGAACAATGTGACTTTGATGTGACAATGAGATTTTAGAAACAGAAATAGCAGCAGGGCCAGAAGCCAATGAACAGAGTCCAAACAATATTGAAGTTATTGTTAAATAATATAGTACAGAGTTCCATGTTTTCTGTAAGCCACCGGGGAACAGGAAACACAATAGCTTGTAAAGAAGTTGAGAATTCTCATAGATATTTCGTTGCACGTGGAGGCGAAGGCTTGCAGTAAGAAGCAGGAAAATCGGAAAGAAACAATATGTTATTTCCTTAGGCGGTATCCCCCGAAGGTGAGACCGTGTTGGACCCCCAAAAACAGATTCAGCCTCCGTCTTCCTAGCGGTGCCATATAATTAAGCAGACTCCTTTTATTGAGTGTTTACAAGCTCCGGCTTGTTCCTACTCTCTCCTTTCCGTTATTGAATTACTGTTGGCATCCGCGCTTTTAGCGGTCTCCACGCCCCACCCCGCTCCGCCGAGCGCCAAGCCACTCGGCTCCGCCCCACTTCTTCACGCTCCTCCCCGCTCCTCCACGCTCCTCTCCGCTTCTCTCCGCTCCTGCCCGCTCCTCTCCGTTCCTCCCCGCTCCTCCCCGCTCCTCCCCGCTCCTCCCCGCTCCTCCCCGCTCCTCCCCTCTCCTCCCCGCTCCTCCCCGTTCCTCTCCGTTCATCCCCGCTCCTTCCGGCTCCCCGCTCCTCCCTGCTCCTCCTCGCTCCTCCCCACTCCACCGCTCTCCCCGCTCCTCCCCACTCCTCCCCACGTTCCTCTCCGTTCATCCCCGCTCCTTCTGACTCCTCCCCGCTCCTCCTGCTCCTCCCCGCTCCTCCTCGCTCCTCCCCGCTCTCTCCAATCCACCCGCTCCTCCCGCTCACACCCGCTCATCCCCCTCTCCTCCCTCCCCACTCCACCCGCTCCTCCCCTCTCCACCCGCTCCTACCCACTCCTCCCCGCTCCTCCCTGCTCCTCCCCGCTCCTACCCGCTCCTACCCGCTCCTCCCTGCTCCTCCCTGCTCCTCCCCGCTCCTCCCCGCTCCTCCCCGCTCTCCCCGCGATCCCTCACTTCCCCGCTCCGCCAAGTCCTATCATAAATTGCCCCTCCGTCTGGGGCTCCTCCCACATCACCGTCGTTCCCAACCTTCCTCCCCTTAAACCACTCCACCCCTCCCACTTCCGACAGCGCCGACCGGGAGCGGTGGCTCAGAGCATCAACTGAAGTTACTGCTGTGCCTCTGACCGGGAGGTCTTAGGTTCGAGTCCCGACGGAGGCAGATTTTCGACACTAGCTTGTGAGATATTCAGTCCCTGTCTGGAGGAGAATTCTAGCGGAAGGCTACTCTGATTGATAGTTTTCTGTGGTTTCTACGAACAACACCAGGCGAAGCAGTACCCTAACAAACGGGCCATGATCCGCGCGCGATCTTTCTTTTATCATCCTTATCCTATCCTCGCCCCTTTAGACACTCATACACTAACATGCACTACACTTCCCCACATACCGGGAGACCGGTCGAGAGCTTAGAGCTGTTCCCAGTTGTGTCGGTCTTTTCTTCCTCTTCTTTGTCCTATCTTCACCCCTTACACACTTACACTAACATGCACTACACTACCACGATGCCGGGAGAGCGGTTGGGGACTTAGAACTTATCCGGCCGGGGCAGTGCCCCTCTCGTGAGAGATACCTGGCTGGGGAAACCCCGCTAGCTGACAGTAGGTCGGCGCCGGATCTCGCCATCCAGTTGGGGAAGATCACCGCCACCTCCCGATTGAAACAGCTTGCACTGCACTTACGAGACAAATGACCATAGTAGTTGACGCGCCCGGAATCACAATCAATCCGGCAGCCCCGCTCTTCCCCAACACGGCCCTCTCCCCCTCGTCACATTGCTCGACCCCACCCCGCTCTGCCATGCCCTGGCAGAAATTGGCGCGTTGATCTCCATCTGGCCCTCCTCCCCTCCCACTCCCTCTCCTCCATCCCTCCTCGCCTTCCCCCCTCTCTCCATGCTCTATGGAGCGCCACGCCGCTGTGCCTTGCCCCGCTCCTCCCCGCGCTGTTCCACCCCTCACGACCTTCCCCGTCCCATCCCACTACGCCTCACTCTCCTCCACTCCGCCCTTCCTCTTTCCGCTCCCGGCTACTCTGATTCTCCCCACTCCGCTTCACCAATAAATTACCTTGTCCCGCCCTACTCCGTCTCCCCTCCTCCCTTTTGAGCGTCGCACCCACTCTCCTCTCCATACTCCGTCAGCCCAGCTTTCCCGCCACACCACGCTCCTCCCCGTCACGCTCCCCTCCTCCACGGTTCCTACGCCCTGTGCCGCCTCTCACCGCCTTAACCCGCTCCGCCTCGGGCTACTTCACTCCCTCCTTCCTCGTTTCGTCCTACTCTTCAAGCGCCACGACACTCTGTCCCGCCTCGCTCCTCCCCGCGCTTCCTCGCTACCCCGCTCCGCCATGCCCAACAATAAACTGCTCTATCGTACCCTGCGCCTTCTGACCCTCTCTCCACCCCGTCGTTCCCAAGTCTCCTCTCCGCACTTTATCCCGCCCCTCCCACTTCCATCAACCCCACTTTCTCTCGCCAGGCCCCTCACCTCCTTGCCACGCCCCCCCCGCCCCAACCCTCGTCCCGTTCCGAATAGTCTCGGCCATCTTTACACCCGACCGACCATCACCACTCACACGCTTCAACCCCATTGTGCCTCCCACAGCCTTCCCTGTCTCTCCCCGCTCGACTCTGTATCACTCTACCCCATTCCATCCTTCCTGGTTCCATTTTCAGCAGCTCCCTTTCACCCTGCTCTGTATCTCTCTGCTCAGCTCCCCGCCTCACGCTCACTCCACGTCCTCCCCCTCCGCCTCTCCTCATTCCTCCTCACCTCCCTCCACATCGCTGCTCCCCGCTTCGCCACCGTCCTACTCCGTAACCCCCACTCCGTCCAACTCTTCTCCAGTAGGCCTCACCGTGTCCCGTCCACCATCCACGTCTTTCCGCACCCTCCACGCCACGTAGTGCATCGGCTGCCAGTGAGGTGTGGAATGGGAGATACAGACGCGCGGGCCTTCGCTCGTCGCGCTGTTAAGATCTTTACGGCACTTCGCAGTACTTCGGCGGCTTCGAAAGCGCGTCACTCTCGAAGAGAAAAACTTTGGCTGCGATAACTGGAGGTTTATTGCGGCTCAATTTTCAATGTTATGAAACCGGTTTCTCGTGACTACATATGTAATCCTTTCAGAGGTTGTACGCCTTCGATGTTTATCTTGCGAAAAGTATTTTTTGCGCAAATATATATGAAAATAAAGGTCTTAATTTCAAAGGAAGCGTTAAGAAATCACAGTACTGCTACTCAATAAAAAAATAAGATATGATTTTCATTTCCCACTTCTATGTGTCGAAATTTACATCTTAAATTGCATAAATTGATCGTAGTAAAAGTTTGTTGTTCTGAAGACAGTGACAAACCCATAGACAAACATACACCTTACATGTTGTTAAATGAGGTTTCACAGCACGTGCAGAATCGTTCGTTTTAAATGTACAGTCCATTCAATTATCTAATGCATAGCCTGAACAGACTCTTGTATAGTTTCTCACAATATTGTACTTATAGGATATTGAACGGATGAATATTCTACTTAAAATACTTTTGCATTATAACATTTCTTTTTGGGGCTAAAGTAGTCCAATTACGTAAAATATTAAAATTATAAAGAAAAAGATGATGTTTTATATTATGTTCTATTGCAAACTACATCTGAGTTCACCCAACATAAGTTAGGACAATAAATGCGTAAATAATCATTCCGGACATACATTTCAACAACTTTTTACTTTCAAGCCTTTCTACGTACTAACATAATAAGAAGAATGTATTTTAATGCTATAGCAAACACTGGCGATTTTTCGGTAGAAAAACTCGTATTGTGAGGCTCTGGCACGTAAAAAGTCAATAAATCTTGATACTATAAGCAGTAAATTGCTTCCTCCAACACCTTATGTAGTCAGAATACACGTTTTGGAAATTCATGATTTCGAACAATCGGGTGACGGCAAAACGTTTGTCCATCCGGGTTTCCCTTTTCGTCCGTCCGTCCATCTGCCCGTCCGCCCGTTCGTTTGTAGTCAACCCTAGCGCCTAAACCGTTCAGACGATTTTCTCCAAAACTGATATTACTCATTCTATCAGGAAATCAAGGACCTGCGAGTCTGAAACGGATATTTTGAATTTTGACGATACTTTACATGGAACCTCAACATTTCAGAATTTTCTCAAAAGTAGCTTCAAAAGTTGTATTAAAATGTGTCCTCAGAATGGCAAAGGACGCTTAAAAAATTGCACTGGACTCACTTTCATTTAAATCTATGAATTATTGAAAATTGCAAAAGTCCAAAATTTGTTCAGTGTCTCCCTACAACTACAATATTGAAGATAGAGATTTTTACCTCAATGCATACTAGTCGACCCGGTATTGCTGATTGCCCGTCGACAACCTCCACTGCCGCTCGCCCACCCCCCTCCGCTCCCACCCCTGCGCCGCCGCCTCCTCCTCCAGCGTCGGGACCGCTCCCTCACCGCCTCTGCCGTTTCCACCGCTTAGGCCAAGGGTTCCCAGCCTTCACATCACCCAACCATACTTAAAATTGTAAGGGACTTTGGCGTACTCACATACACGAATTACATCTTTAATATTATTAAATAACTTGTCTCCTATATAAAGTATGTTGTATTATCACTGTTATTATTATTATTATTATTATTATTATTATTATTATTGTATGTATTTGGCGTTATTTGGTCTGTAGTCAGACTTCATCTACCAGCTACTGGTGACCCCCATATTTCGTTCTACTTAAGTTCCCATGCTTGGTGGTTAAAGTGACATGAGGCGAACATGGCGTATTCTCTTCACCGTAAATAGCAAACTCCGCCTGCTTGAGCTTTTCTTCGTCACACAGCTCCAGAATCTGGGACGAGTTTCAAGGAAAGTATTCTACAACTCTATTTTTTTATTGTTGCTGTTATTATTATTATTATTATTATTATTAATTAAATGCAGTGGCGTGTAGTGCAGTGTTGTGATATTGAGGGAAACGAGTGTGTAAGAAACACATTAAAACTCGGTGATTAGTAGTGTGAAAAGTGAAGTGAAATGAAGAGGGGTGAGGTGGAGTGCTATGAAAGCTTGCACGGGGAAATGTTCATGTTAATTTGTAAAGTTTGTAAATCTCGTAAAATTTTGGCAAGGCAATTCGATGGCTATGTGTTTTGCAAGCAAAACTTGCATTGTTGAACTACAATTCATTTCATATTTAAATGAACACAGCATTAATGAAATTTGCATTATAAGTTCATGTCTCTGTGCATGCTCAAATCTGCAAGAACAGTCTGGAAGTCAAAAGTACAGTGTGGAGTTACATTCGTACGTTAGTAGTTTTTGATATTACCCCGATAGACATCCAAAATAATTATTCTCCATTGGTAGGTCACGTATCGTCTGGATAGCCTCCACGTGTCACCGTCTGGGAACCCCTGCCGCCCGCCGCCCGCCGCCCGCCGCCCGCCGCCCGCCGCCCGCCGCTGGCGCGGCTGCCGCCTTTGATCTCGAAACTCGTTGACACTTCAGCCCAACTCCGCAGTCGTCGCTTTGCCCGCGCTCTCGACCTCTTGAGGAGGGGGGAAGCTGCGGGAGGCGCCTCAGTGAAAGCGGCGGCGAGATAAGAGCGAGACGAGCCAAAAGCTGCGGGTGCAATTGGCAGCACTTGACACGGGGGCATAAGAGGAGGGGATGGGCTAATGGGAGAGATAGAGACGATGGAGAAGAAAAGTGGATGATGAAGGGAAGAGAAAAGAGTGACGCAGATAGAATAGATGACGGGTTGGGAAGAGGCGAATAGGGAGATGGGAACTGGTGATGAAAGCTAAAACAATCGTCATGGAGATAGAGGGATGAGTGATGGGGATAGGCAATGGCGTAATGGGGACAAACGTAGTGAATATTGGGAATGAGAAAAGTGGTTGATTGGCAAAAATCGGTAATAGGCAAAAGAAAAAAAGTGATGGGAAATGTGATGGTGTTTTCGAAATAGAATGAAGCAAAAATTATCGTTTCTGAAAATCATCAGTTACATTTTTTATGTAAATATCTTTGTAAGGAGAAATACTGTACGAAACCACATGATCCAGGAACGTCAGTCGATTGCGTGAGAAGTTCACAACCATAACAACCACTTTTTAAGAAAATTATAACAATGTGGTTATATGGTATAGGAAATCACGTTCTTTTCCCCACCTTGTCGAATCATGTTCTTAATTCTCATACGCGCGGAGAGCATTCGTTTTTATTCCATTACTTCATCGGAATTGATTAACTTTTTAAAATTTGCAGCTCAGTTTCTTAGAGACATACCAAATGGACTTTTGGAGTGTTTAAGTTGTAAACTCCACGAGTACTTCTCGTTCCTACAAAAAAAGTTCTTGAAACCTTCCTACTACTTCCCGCTTTGGGGAGACGTTTCATCCTAAGTTTTAAGGTGAAAGGACGATGAGAGTTCAAGGGTGATAGGGAAAGTGTATAAAGGACCGGAGCGAGGCGAGAGTAAGGGCAAAAGAGTAGACCCAAGATACGCGAGTTATGTAACCCATCACACACAAGGAAGATCCGCACCCTGCGACCTGGAGACGGCGTCGCCCTGCCGAGCGCCCCACCTGCCACTTGCTCCACGTTTCCAAATGTACAACAATACGTTTTGGCGATTCAGTGATAAACATGCTACATCCTGAAACGTGTATATATATATATATATATATATATATATATATATATATATATATATATATATATATATATATATATATTGAAATAAACTGAATATACTCAAACAAACTCGGTCGAGGAACCTGAAAAGCAAATATCTTTCTATCTTGTTATTTCATTGCTAGAATTGGCTCAATGAAAAATCATATATTCATTTCACAAAAACATGGAAATTTATTAAACAATTTAAAACAATTTTGGTATTGTATAACTTTACCCAATATAAAATTAAACGTTTGTCATGATCGTTCCAACCTTATGTCTTCGCGCGCTTTTGGACCATCTTTATCCATCTCCGACGCCGCCGTCCTCAGGTCCAGACACCATCTTCTCTCGGAAGCACACTTCAATCACCGTTCATCAGATCAATAAACTATTTGCTGCTAACATTCCAGTCCAATCACTGACAACTTCGCCCAAGCCCCTCAATGTCCCTCCAACTCGTTCACATGAAATATTTTAAGCTCCACTGTCACACTTAGAGTTCCAATTTTGATGTTCTCTCAATATCCATTATTATTATCATTATTATTGATATTATTATTATTATTATTATTATTATTATTATTATTATGAGTAGGATAATGGATCACGGGATCGGTCAATTAATGAATTACACTAGTTTGCCAACGTTTCGGAATATTTAATTCCTTCATCAGGGCTAACAAACAAAAAACACAATCACAATAAATAAGAACAAACTCTTCTGAACAACAACATAAAAAAACATGAATGAACATACATGTAGAAAAATAATTACACAGATAACTAAATAAATAAATACATTATATACTGTATATCTAAGTCAAGGTCATATAAAGGATACACACCTTACTAATACATATACTGGTCAAACATAATGTTCCTCCACAGCACAACTCGAGTTCTCGCCTGGACGCCGTGGTGTGCGGATCGTGTCCGCCGCTCCGTAGCCTTACCTTGCTCGACAGTGAACGCGCCAAGATAAGGAGAGGCCAAGCGATAACAACTTGTGTTTCGTGTTGAACATTTAAATTGTGCACAGGAACAGTGTTATTATCTATAACAATTCAGCAAAGACAACAAATTTTGTGATCCATTCAATATTGCAGTGTATTAGAGGCACGGCAACATGTAGTGAGAACGTCGTAGCTGCCAATACCCACCCGGTCAGCTACATCTCTCAACACAATGTCAACAGAAGAATCAACAAGCAGCGGCAGCCACAGCATGGATCAAGATTCATCTTTTCCCGTGGACCTGACCCAGAATTCATGGCAAACGTACAAACCAGCTCGACCAAAACGACCGAACTCAGACGACCTCGACCCGGAAGAAAATAGAAGGGTAAGGCAAAAGACAGCGTCTAGCGATAATAATGTTAATATTATTACTGTGCCCACGCACAATAAGTTTGGTGTACTCAGCGCAGAAGATACAGTAGAAAATACTGAGGAAACTTCCTCGAAAACCACAGTACCGCCTATATTTGTTCCAAATGTTAATAATGTCCCGGCCATGGTAAAGTTCATAGAAGAAGCTTTAAGAACTGAAGATTTCGAGATAAAATCTCTGTCAAATGACAAAATCAAAATAGCACCAAAAACTCCAGATGCTTACAGAGCAGTAGTAAAGCATTTATCAAGCCACAAACACGTTTACTATACGTATCAATTGAAACAAGAACGTGCGTATAGAGTTGTTTTACGTCATATACATCATACTGTAGACGTTAAAGATATCAAAGCTGCGCTTTTGGAAGAGGGGCATAAAGTAAGAAATATAATAAATGTCCGCCATAGGGTAACGAAGTTACCTCTCCCTTTGTTCTTCATAGACCTTGAACCCAATTGTAATAACAAAGAAATATTTAAAATTAACCGACTGCTAAATTGTGTTGTTGCATTTGAACCACCGCGTATGAAGCGACGAGATATAGTTCAATGTAAAAATTGCCAAAGATACGAACATACCAGAACCTACTGTGCGTACCCATTTCGGTGTGTTAAGTGTGGAAGAGAACACGCTCCAGACAAATGTGAAAAAGAAAGGCAAAGTGAAGCAACATGTGCTCTGTGTGAAGGCAATCATCCTGCAAACTATAAAGGTTGTAAAGTATACCAGGAAATACTAAAAAAGAAAGGCTATTATAAACTTAATAAACAAAGAAGTAATTTTCAAAAAGAGATGACAATGAAGGCACAAAATAACGATAGTGAAAATATTTATCATGAAGTAAACAAAAGACGTTCACAAGCTAACGAAAGAACGTGGGCCGATATTGCTCGGTCAAAGCGCACAGAACCTCAATATCCTGATGAGAACCACTCTATTCTGAGCATTATCCAGCACTCATTTGAAAGATTTGAAAATGTTCTGCTACAACAAAGCCAGCAAATAAATGCTCTCCTAAATCTAGTATCAACATTAGTGACTAAATTATCCAATGTGTAATTTTTTTCGAATTGCAGCATGGAATGCCAACGGCTTGGCGCAACATCGCCAAGAACTCGAAATATTTCTTTCGCAGAACAAAATTGACATCATACTAATATCAGAAACACATTTTACAGTCAAGAATTACTTCAAATTAAAAAACTATATAATATATGATACCAAACACCCTGACGGTCATGCACACGGAGGCACTGCTATCCTCGTTAGAAAAAATATAAAACATCATGAAGAAAAAGAGTTTCAAGACATCGATCTGCAAGCTACTACTATAACAATCACTGACTGGCGTGGACCTCTTACAGTAAGTGCTCTCTATTGTCCACCAAGATTCAATATTAATAAAGCACGCTTTGAAACCTACTTTAACAACTTAGGCTCGAGATTTATAGCAGGAGGAGACTTTAATGCAAAGCATACACAGTGGGGATCAAGGCTCATCACTACAAGAGGACGAGAACTTCAGAAAGCAGTAACATCACTTCAGCTTGAAACCATCTCTACCGGAGAACCAACGTATTGGCCTACAGATCCAAACAAAATTCCAGACTTACTAGATTTTTTCGTCGCCAAAGGTATATCATCTGGTTACTACTCCATAGAAGCATCCCATGAACTATCATCTGACCATACTCCTGTTATTGTCACTATTAGTAATACAATATTACTACGACCCGCTCCCGTCATACTTGTAAATAGAAATACCAATTGGAACGTGTACCGAAACTGGATCTCCCACAACGCCCAAATTCGAATGCCATTAAAATCTGCTGATGACATTGATGAAGCAACTGAGTATGTCACGCAAAGCATACAAACTGCAGCATGGCATGCAACATCTCAACGAACTTCCGTTAAAAATTGCACAATGTGGCCTGCGGAAGTCATCAACAAAGTCAATGAGAAAAGAAGGTTAAGAAGAATATGGCAAACTTCAAGACTACCAGGAGATAAAACCAACTATAATAGAGCCACTAGACAACTCAGCAAGCTACTAAAGAACTTCAGAAATAACAAGTTTCAAAATTACATCTCCAGCCTTTCCCCGACAGAAGCTACAGATTACTCCCTATTTAAAGCCACAAAATACTTAAAGCACCCAATCAAACCTGAACCCCCAATTCGAGACAAAAATAGTAAATGGGCCAGAAGTGCTACAGAAAAAATTCAAGTATTCACACACCATTTCGCTAACGTTTTTCAGAGCTTCCCGCCTACGAATATGAGAGATGAAGAGGAAATCGAAGAATATCTAGATTCACCAGCACAAATGGCCCTTCCTATAAAGTTTATTACAACTAAAGAATTATGTAAAGTAATACAGAAGGACCTGCCTTGCAGAAAAGCACCGGGCTATGACCTCATCACTGCACAGTTGATAAAAGAACTACCACGCAAAGGGATTGCACTAATCACAGCACTCTTCAATGGGATAATTCGCACTGGACATTACCCCGCCCAATGGAAGGTTGCCCAAATTCTGCTATTCCTTAAACCAGGCAAATCCCCACACGAAGCGTCATCATATCGTCCTATAAGTCTACTTCCAGTTTTATCTAAGGTATTTGAGAAACTTCTCCTAGCAAGACTGCGACCTCACATCCGTAACATCGTTCCCGACCATCAGTTTGGATTTCGCCAGCAGCACTCCACCATCGAACAAATAAACAGGATCACATCATATATAGAGAACAACTTCCAAAACAAGCAATACTGTTCTGCTGCCTTTCTTGATGTCACGCAAGCTTTCGATAAGGTATGGCATAAGGGTCTCCTGTACAAATTAAAACTCTATCTACCACATTCCTTCCTGGATATTTTCAAATCTTATCTTACGGATCGACAGTTCCAAATCAAATATCAAAACGAACTCTCAGACCTTTATCCTATCCAATCTGGGGTACCACAAGGTAGCGTACTTGGTCCAGTGCTTTACCTGTTATATACAGCAGATATTCCTGAAACAGAAAACACAGTAATTGCGACATTTGCTGATGATACAGCCATTTTAGCTTCAGACCCTGATCCTAGAAGAGCATCGGACAACCTGCAAGACCATCTCATCGCACTCGAAGAATGGTTTAAGAAGTGGAGAATAAAAGTAAATGAGAACAAGTCAGCTCACATTACATTTACTCTCAGGAAAGAAACGTGCGCGCCAGTAGAAATCAACAGAAAAACAATACCGCAAACCGATTGCGTAAAATATCTAGGTCTTCACTTGGATAGACGTCTCACCTGGAAAAAGCATATACAAGCCAAGAAACAACAGCTCCAACTGCAAACAAGGAAACTCTACTGGCTTATTGGCTACAGATCCAAGCTGTCCCTGGAAAATAAATTGCTAATTTATAAAACCATCCTAGTTCCTGTATGGACATATGGAATCCAAATCTGGGGCACAGCCAGCAGAACAAACTTATCAATTCTTCAAAGATTCCAGTCAAAAATATTAAGAGTAATCTCATCAGCACCTTGGTACATGTCTAATGCAGCACTCCATCGAGACCTCAATATTCAAACAATTCAAGAGAAGATACAAGAAAGAGCCTAAACTACAATAAGCGCTTGGAAACCCATCCAAACCATCTAGCCCTAAACCTTTTAGACAATAGCCAAGAAATATCTCGCGTCAATAGAACCTCCCCTTTGCCACTTCCTTACCGCTTTAATATTTGACATACACAACACAAAAATAATTCTCGGTTTTGTGTTATTATTATTCTAATATTTGTTTCTCTTTTCTGTTATAGTCCTTGTGTATTGATCCTGGAAAGTACCAATGGGGGACTTTTCTGCAAGTTATTGTAAATTTATGGTAAATAAATAAATAAACTTCCAGAAAATTTGTAATAAAATATATTATTATTATTATTATTATTATTATTATTATTATTATTATTATTATTATTATTATTATTATTATTATTATTATTATTATTATTATTATTATTTTCTTTTTCATACTCTGTACTATGTGCAGGAACCTGACCATTGCTGGTCTAGGTTCGGTCGATCTGGCAGAGACAAGACACGAACGAATGTTCTCCAGATTATTATTATTATTATTATTATTATTATACAATTATGTCTCTGGATGTTGTCCCAGGATTGAAGTGACCTTACGGGCTTTTGCCAAGTGAAGGCCCTTTCCGATTTTGATTTTGGAGTAGGATATATGTATTAGGCGTGAGTCACACTGCTATCCAGAAACTTCCTAACTATTTTGCATGTGTTGAGGATTGTAGCTTTTTGTAATTCTATATACAATGTTTTTGTCAAGTTTAACTGTTGTAGGCTATTATACAAGGTTTTTGGGATGACTCCAGTTGTGGATACAATGATGGGTACCGTGTAAACTTTCTCCATTTTCCATAGCTGTTTTATTTCTATTGCTAGTTCAGTATACTTGGAAATCTTTTCCATGTGGAAGGACTGAAGGTTGTGTGTATTTGGGATTGCGATATCTATTAAGTAGGTGATTTTATTAATTTTATCAATTAACGTGATGTCTGGCCGATTGTGTGCTATTGTTTTGTCTGTAATTATGGTTCTATCCCAGTATAACTTGCAAGCAGAATTTTCCATTATTGTTGTTGGTGTGTACTTGTAATATGGCTGCTTGATTTCCAGAAGATTCCAGTTTAATGCAATCCTTTGGTGAAGAATTTTGGCTACCTGGTCATGTCTGTGTTTGTAGTCTGTGTGGGTAATTATTTTGCAGCCGGATGTAATATGCTGAATTGTCTCACTGGACAGGTGACATCTTTATTTTTATTATTATTATTATTATTATTATTATTATTATTATTATTATTATTATTATTATTATTATTATTATTATTATTATTATTATTATTATTATGGCTTTTGTGATATCCTTGATTGACAAAAATATAGTGCGCCACGAGAAATAACTGAAATTAGGAAGTGCAGTGTTATGTACTCTTCTGTAAAAATTCTTTTTTTCTATAAACATTACATTGAATTTACTTTTTGTGTAATAAATATTAAGTTTATTTTAAAACCGAGACTGAATGAATATGAGATGCGTACTGGTGCACGTGCTTCCGGCTATTGTGCTGTTGTATGGCGAGCTGTGATTGAGAGCTTTCTATTTACATTCGTCACAGTTTACTTTTACTGATTGTGAGAGCATCTTAAGAGATTTTCCACATACGTAATTACATTTAATTACATTTCCCGGACTCGCGTACGTGCATATACATCAGCGAAACTCTTTGACTTCTTTAGAGTTATGTTTTCGAATACTTTACGAAGAGGCATGGATGAGCAGCTGTCGGGCGGAGGGATACTTCTCTGAATTACATGTGATGTTCGCTTGTTTAGCGAACTGTCACTTTGGCTCAGTCTTAGGAATATTCTTCTATACCAAGTTCGTCCGGCTCATGATGCACCGTCCGCTTCTTCCACTACGCCCATTCCCTCCGCACGGCCCGCTTTTACGCTTCGCCTACTTCCACTCCACCTTCTCCTTGTCTTTTTTCCTTCCCCTCCTCTTCCTCCTCCGCTCCTTCCACTCCTTTGGCTTTTCCTCTCCTGTTGCTTCTGCTCTCTTTTTTCCTTCCTCTCCGCCTCCTCCTCCCTCACTTTTCATTCCTTCCCCTCCTCTACTTCCTCCCGCTCCTTATTCTTGTTTGGTGTTTCCACTCTTCCTGCTGCTTCCGCTTCTTACTCCCCTACCCCTCCGCCTCCTCTTCCCTCCCTTTCCCTCCTTCCCCTCCTCTACTTCCTCGCGCTCCTTCCTCTCCTTTGGTGTTTCCACTCCTTCCTCTCCATCTGCTCCCCCTTCACATTTGCTCATTCCTCTACTTCCACCCGCTCATTCCACTCTTTTGCTCATTCCACTCCTGCTGATCCCGCTCCGCCCGCTCTTTTCACTCCTTCCCCTCCTCCACTTCCTCCCGCTCCTTCCACTCTTTCGGTTTTTCTACTTCTTCTACTGCTTCCGCTTCGCCGGCTCCTCCCTCAATGTTTGCTCTTTCCCCTCTACTTTCACCCTCTTCTTCTTCTTCCTCTTCTATGCTCATTCCACTCCTTTGGATTCCGCTCTGTCCGCTCCACCCTCTCTTTTCCCTCCTATCCCTCCTCTAGTTGCTTCCGCTCCTTCCACTTCGTTGTCTTTCCACTCCTGCTCCTTTCGCTCCCCCTGTCTCTTACGCCGCACTCGTTTCACATGCTCCTCCTCCCCATGTGGTTCCTCCCGGCGAAAACGCCACATAGACGCAATGGGGATCGCATTTAACGAATATTGTACAACACATTGAGGTAGCATTTTGAATTAGAATTGATCTATTTTTAATTCTTGGCTGCTCAAACGTATTGGTGCCAAACGTGAAAGCAATTAGTTCCAAAGTTTTTGTGGCGCGCAGAAAGATTCTCACTTTTATATGACAGTATATTTTCTTTATTTTGCTTCACATTATTAATTATGTCAACTGCTATAACCGAACGCTCTTAGGAGGAAAGTGAAAGGAATTGTGCAAACAATTCATTTTCCTATAATAAGGTATTTTACCTTACTTCGTCCTCTTCAATATCTTTGAAATTTCTCTTCTAACGTTGGTCACACATTCAGTTTTTTTAATATCGTGGGTAGAGAATTGCGGTTTGCTAGTACTTGTTTCAGCGTTTTGATGCCATATATAATGTGAATTACTTTTATTATCAGTGACGACCACTCTTTCAATTACTTCTTTTCGTCTTATTTTCTTTTGCTTCTTTTTCTGCCTTGGCCAGCGGACCATGCTTTCCTGATCGAAGTTGCAAGAAAAAAAACAACAATATAACACGCGTTTAGAATTTCATGATCCTTAACATTTCTTTCACAAAAAAGTACCACTAAACCATAAACATAATTTCTTAAAAAGTCAGTTGCTGGTCAGTTGCTGGAAGAGCAACATCAAAATAATATATAAACTCCCTTCAATGCAGTCTCTCAAACGAACTCTCATATTAGGGTCATAAACCACTACATGATAATGAGTGAATATCATTTCATTGATATTTGTTGATATTCTAATGGTAATACAAAGTCAATTGAAAATAAAGAGTGCATTAAGAGTCTGCGACAGATACCTACCTTACGGTATATTGTGAGTAAACTTCTTTCTCTGTGGAACCTAATCTTACTGCAAACATTTCAGTGCGTTTAGCATAGCCGAAAACAAATATGACTCTTGAAGAATTTTCACTTACATGAGCAAATACGTAGTTCCATTTTGGCCTGCGAACCAACGTAGAATCACTTTCAAACTTTCTACTATTTCGGTAGAGCACTGTTCCTCTATTTCCTTTGTTCTTTTCATTCATTGCACACTTGCCCTCACATAATGAGAGTGAAACCATTACTTGCAGCTCCCCACATAATTTTCTTGCAGAAGCTACCTAATTTGTGGGTCATAAAATGATATTTCGAGTGCTCTAAGAGAAATAATACATGAGATTTTAAAATAAATACAAAATGACGAACATGCTCCATCCCGCGAAGTTTCTCAAACTTTTGCCTGGGAACTCTCTGTAATCCTGTAAATCATTAACATTTTCCTTTTACACTCCTCTTGATAATGTTATTAGAGAATTTTACTGAACAGAGATTGAAGATGGTGTTCATTGGCAGGCAACATTAAGAATGTATGTGAACTGAAAACGGAGATTTATAACCGATAAAAATGTATATGAATGATAAAACTAAAATCTCTTCTCATTACTATGATGTCGTTTTATTTCTGATTCGAGAGATATTTCCAAAACTATGCATAGAAAATTGATGAGTATGTTACATAAAAATATAAATGTGTTACTTCTAAGTAAGTATTAAAATGATTATATGTCTTTAATAACTTCTTTTATTACGCAATATAGAACAACACCCCGCAAAACGTTATATTTGGTTTCAGGTCTAGATACTCGATCTAATGAACATAAATGAAATGGACATTTCATTTAAATGTTACATAATGTTCTGTGTCTTGAAAGTAATGTGTTATGTTTTGTTCTTCACTTTAAAAACTTTTGGCACTATTGACTAACACTCAATCATTGCATTGGTTTTTCGATTCTTACACGCCTGGCTGATTCAGAGAACAACTGAAGATTTCCGTCCGCCACGCTGTAGTGACTACTGCGAAATTTCTTCGAGCAGTGGAATGAAATAAGGCAGTCACTTTCAAAACAAAAAACAAAGAGAAAGTGAATTTTTTTAAAAGAACTCGCTTCTGACGGCTGTGCCAGAGGTTCTAACTTCTTTGTACACCTTTCAGGTAGATTTCTCTCAGTTGTCAGTTGTATAATTGTCCTAATAACCAATGGTCTAATAAGAAACTCCTCAGATAGTGACTTTTCGTAAGATTACTTGCAGTTCTAGAGGCCATTGCAGATCAAATGTCAATTTTCGCTTTTCCAATGCAGCTTTGCTTCATTACATTTTTCCTGCTAAAACATGTATTCAACTGTAAACATATATTTTATTAATACGTTAGAATAACTTCAAGCTGCAATATTTCCTTTTTCTTAAAAACACAATTTTTTCTATCCTGAAGAATTTTCTCTCATTCATCTCCAAACAATTCATTGGCATCAACAAACATAACAGTAGGCATGTGCCAATAAATATCGTTTCAGCATTTCCAAGAAAGTTTTGTAAAAAGTGTCTGAACGAGTGTCGTCTTGTGAAAGTTCTGTCGATTACATTCCAATGTTAATTTTCTTCTGTTTTCCCCCTACTTCCTCAAGTATATGACAGTGCCCATTCTAAGTTAGTACTACCAAAATCCAATCGATTGTAGGAAGCGATGGTTGAATATGAGTTATGCTTGTATGTTTTCAAAACTCTGAAAGTACCTTTGCTGAAACGACCGGGGGGAGCGAGTTTCCCATTGGGTTAAGAATGTTCTGAGAACATGGTTCAGAGATAAACAGCTAATAAATGGAGAAAAAGAGGTTTTTGACCCTTGGCTTTGAAATAGTGCAAAGATCCACAACAAATTCTGATAGACGTAACATAAATAATAGGCATTGAAATACAATATTTACTAAATTCAGTGTTTTGGGAACGTTTTCAACTCTATTAATACTTCATATCATTTTTATTGGTCATTTATGTTTTTACAATACTTAAAGCCTTTTCCAATTAAAAAAATTAAAGAATTTTAATATAAATTTTAAAATTTTTCTGCATTACAACATATATCTTATTTTCTTTTTATTTAAATGTTCAGTGTGTGTTAATTGCAAGACGTTTAAACCATTGTACAAAAAATATTCTGAATAATAATAGGTCAAAAATGGTAGGAAGAAATTATTAAATTCACTTTGAAAGAGAAGTGTACTGAGAAAACAGTTTCACTGATGACTTTTTGCTTGTAAGTTGTAGCTGTCTCTCCGAAATCTGGAGTATTTTGCGATTAATTATAGTGAATTCTGACGTTTGATCAGCTGGGGACACGGTTATCGAACCAGGAGCTTCAAGACCAAATATGAAGTAACGAAGCTCTCGATTGAATAACCACGTCCCAGCTGATCATACTTCAGAATTCACCAATAATGAAACCGGAGTGTAGGCGAGAAAGGCTCCCAAGAACTCCACGAATATTATACGTTACGCAATTAGCAGTAACATTTCAATTATTATTTATACACATAATTGTTGGTAATTGTTGCGCTAATATGCTTTCTTGAAAGACTGTCAAGATATGCATTGATATTTTCTATGATAATGAGTGTATCACGTGATAAAAAACATAGTAATTATATTATGTATTGTTAACTTGTGGTGTTAGGTAAAATATATGTTTGTTTATGCATATGAATACGTGATGGCATACATGTGTGTATACATGAATGCGTATGTGTATGTACGTGCACATGAGTTTTTATGTGTGCACACGTATACATTGCACGTGTGCAAATGTATATGTAAGTAAATGTCATCTGCATGTGCGACGTGGAAGACGAAATATATTTTTTGGATATTTCTTTTTTTATTTAATTTTAGTTTATTTTACGTAAATTGTGTGCTCTATATTTCTGCCGCCAGACAACACAATCCAAATTGTGCAATAGTTTCTATCCATTGTGATTACGAACGATCTGCTAGGAGATGCGGAACTACGGTCATGAGGCCGCCTCGTTACGTCGCTCAGTCGCTGGCTAAATAAACACGTCGGCGCATTCCTTGGACTCCCGTGTTCCTCGCCCACTTGCCGGCCCGAACGCGCGCCCGCGACCCGCCCTCGGCAACCACTCCATCTCCGACAAGCCCCGTGCGCCTTGTAACAAGTCCCGAGTGGCGTCGCGATACGTCTTGATCGGAATGACCGGCACCTTTGCAGCTCGCTAAAGCATTGGATGTGTTTGTGCAAGACGGGCATGTGTCAGCGTCGTGAAGCCCGGTGAGAACGACGGCGCAGGCGATAGCGAGGTCGGCGGGGACTGCAGTGACGGTTTGGACGGCGGGAATGGTTAGGGCATAGAGTAAAGAATTACCTCTTAAGTCAATGGTTAGGGTAACGCGCTTGGTTAGGACAGAGAGGATGGATAGGATGGCAAGGAAGGAGATGATGCAGGAATAGAAGTGATGTCGGTGGGACGGAGATGTCGGTGGGGACGGAAATGTCGGTGGGGACAGATATGTCGGTGGGGACGGATATGTCGGTGGGGACGGATATGTCGGTGGGGACGGATATGTCGTTGGGGACGAGTATGTCGGTGGGGACGAGTATGTCGGTTGGGATGAGTATGTCGGTGAGGACGGAGATGTCGATGGGGACGGAGATGGCAGGGGGCGCCGAGACGGTAGTAACGGAGATGATGGTGAGTACAGATGGGGAGGGCGATGATGTCGGTGATGTAGAGGTCAGCGGGAACAGATATCGGGGACAATGAAGCAAGACGGTAAGATGGATAGCACCGACTTATATGTGAGATGGGAAGGCTGTAATCACGACAACTGCAGGAACAGAGAGAAGTTTGAGAGAACGGGAGGTACATAGAGAGCGGGGCGTGATCGAGAAATAGCGGGGACGGCGAAGCCTTGAGGGTCGGCGAGGACGAGGGCGTGGAGCTGTGGACGGCCGTCGCCCCCGCGCCAGCCCAAGACCTCTGCCGAGGGCGCGCGGCTGGAGTGGCTCTTCTAGGAAGGCGAGCGGCGTTCGCGGACTCCGTTAGCGGCGACGCAGCCACCTCGGCGCTCGCTCTGACAAAACACGCTCATTTAAATGCGTTCAATGGAGGCGGAAGGCCGGCCTCGCCCCAGAAGGGCTGCGGTTGCCGACTTGACAGATTGCCGGCCATTTTCCCGGTGGTTATTGGGAGATTACTCACACGTTGCGTCGCGCGGTCCCGTTAGGTAGGCCAATGATTCCGAGTACTTTGAGCCCGACGGACGTGGCGACTTATTGTGGAGCCCCGTGCGGCGACCCCGTCTTACGTTCCGCGCACTGACTAACGAGCGGAGGTTATTACAGGCGACACCCTACTAATGAGCTGCTGTCGCAAGAAGCACATTCCGAGGGAGCGAGAAATTAGTCGTCGTTTGACGTGTGCATGTGGTTATGTGCATACGGTCTTTTCCGGAACTTTTATAAAAGTGTCTAAGAGTGTTTTTAGCTTTGTGAATACGGAACTAACTGCATGTTTCAGTACGTGCATAAAGCATTCTCAACGGATTTTATTTTATACGGCTGCGTAAAGAGGATAAGGAATATTTGCTTGAATTCGCTTACAAATGCATATGCAAATATTATGAAATACTGATTAACGGTTGTTTCAGTTCTTTTATCGTTCGTATTATTATTTTGTAATGTTTTCTCATATTCGCTTTGTACATAGCTCAGAGATTCTAAAGCCGGTACTTTTTAATATGATCTGACAGCTCCTGGGAACACAGTGAAAACGGAACTTGCAAACCAAAAGAAAATAGCAAACAAACCTTTGGGTCTTTGAATCAGAACATTGTAAATGTAGTTTTAATGTATGTTCAGTTCATATGATGAGGAAACAGTGAGATCCAAACAGTTGTGAATACCAATTCAGAATTAGATTCTATCTTAGCATAGCGTCTCAGGTTGGGATTTTTGGATTAAATAGATGCATTTGTGCTTTGCAAGCTCATAATATGAATAAATTTTAAATATATTTCAGTTGTGCAGCTCGTGCAGTTTTGGGGATTTAAAATCACATAAAGTATAGATTAAAATACTTCTTTAATTTTTTAATCTCTGCAAAATTCGCTTTAATGATCGCCAGTTGGATGAATTAAGTCGTTCGAAGGAAGGAAGGAAGGAAGGAAGGAAGAAAGGAAGGAAGGAAGGAAGAAGGAAGGAAGGAAGGAAGGAAGAGGTTCATCGTGAATGTTGCCACCCCGTAAGATAATATTATGAGTAGAATACACAATAGTTCTAATGGGATAATCACCTTTCGTGAGATATAATTTCAGTTTATTAATTTCATTAATATAAATCTACAAGAATGTCTTTTCTTTAATAACCCTTTTGGATTAGGTTTTCTGATACCGTATTCTGGACTGGGTACTGGTCACTACCCGAAAGAACATTCGACAAGAAGAGTTGCGACCACACAAGTTTTGTATTTTGTGTTACTTAATTTCAGTACTTATTATTTTTTACGTACGACGCCTGAGGATGAAAGAATCAGATATACGTATGTTTATAATTTATTTTTATAGAACTTTCATTTTAGACATTTTTAACAAGAAAATATTTTTAAAACACTTTGTGACGACGACGTCACTTTCAGATAGCTATCTGAAAATATGAAATTCTAAACACATATGAATGAATTTTAAAATCTGCATATTTAGCGACGTTGTATTTATAGTTTAAATACGGTTGCATGTTTAACTTTGTTGTATGGTTGTTTACTGAGCTCTGTACTTAGGCCTTTAGTAGAATATTAAGTGAAATACACTGAGTGGACCATTTTCACAATTTGAGTGAGTGAGTGAGTAAGAGAGAGAGAGAGAGAGAGAGAGAGAGAGAGAGAGAGAGAGAGAGAGAGAGTGAGTGAGAGAGGGGGGGATTACCATCACCTTCCTCAATTTAAGTCGTTATCAAGAAGCTATTAGAAAATAAATGGGGTATCTACTTCGCATCGGAATAAAGAGCTGTACAATGCACACATTTAGTGCTATTTTGTTTGCACTTACATCGATTTAACTGTAAGATGTTTGATAGCTTGCAATGTGCGCCTGCAACTGAAGGTGATTCGGCGCTTTTGGGAGTGTTCACTCACGTTTTACGATCCATATCCGGACTTCATGAACAAGCATGTGCCAGCACAGCGGGCGAAGTGCCACCGCCCGCCTTAACGGGCAGCCCCTGCAAACGCGCGTAATTTACGCATCGAGAGTGCGTAATGCAGTCGCAGGCCGCCCGTTAGCTCAGAAGCTTCCTTATGCGTCGCCACACCGTCGCGTCGGCACGTTGCAGTGCTGAAGGACCTCGCGACCCGTTAGTCCACAGGTGCCGCAGAGTTCACTTGCACCTTCCAAGCATTAGGTGGCGCAGACCGATCGTTGAAGAAAAAGGAGATGATAATTTTTAATAAATGAATACATTGAAGGTTACCGTGATTTTTAACAAGTCGGGTTTTATTTATAGTGTGTTTTATAATTAAATCATTTTAATTTCAATAATATTTATTTTCTTCAGTGAAAAACTTGCACGCTATATTAAACGTTCCTTTTGAGCATGTTTTCTTGTGCACATTTTCTTCAACTCTTTCTATTTTAAAGTACTTTTTGATGCGTAATTTAAGCTGATTAAATAGATTTATTTTTTAGAAATGTTTATAGCATTCTTCTTCTTCTTCTTCAAACCATTGAAACAATTATATATTTTTCATTAGTATAAAGAATAAATACACACCTACATCAAAATTTCATGTGATTATATTGTTGTTCTAACAACTTTAGTTCTTGAAAATATAATTAATTTTTCAGATGCTGCTTAAGTAATAATATCAAAAGTACATTTCGTATTTATATCAAATAATAGTAAAATTAAATTATATAACTTTATATTAGTTTTTGAAGATATTTATTCATTGTATTTCTAAATAGTATTAGACATATTTTAATTAAAAGTTGACGTTACATTTTGTTTTCATATTTCATTCTTTTTACGTCATGAACTCAAGATAAATTCAAATAAATCGTGAACTTCTATCTTCTTTTCTCATGATATGAGTTATCTATTACCGATGCGTTTTTTAAATGATCAATGAGAGTTATAAGTTTCCACTATGGAGATTTATTCATTCAAACCATAACAGACTGTAAATATATTGATTGAAACTCGTACATTTTGATAAAAGGTAGAAAACGAGTTGTTTGAAATCAGCGATTAAAATATAATTTTATTTAATCACGTAATAAACCAAATAAAATCGGCAGAAAACCTTCACGGTTCGCCGTTTTTCTAGTTTCCAATATGGGAGAAAAAGCGTTATTCAAGTTAGTTATCTGCAAGTACTTTGGAAAATGTGTATGGAATTTTGTGAAGGAATGGTTGGTTGATTAAGTGTTAGTGATTCCGGGCGCGTGAACTACTGAAGTCATTAGTCCCGTAAGTGTTGTGCATATTTTTTCATTGGGAGGTGGCTGTGATCTTCCCCCGCTGAATGGAGCCGACCTACCGTTGACTAGCGGGGTTTTCCCGAACCAGGTATCTCCCATCGGCTGGGCACAGCCCCTGCCGGGACAAGCTCTAATCTTTCGACCGGTCTCCCGACATGTGTGGTAGTGTAGTGCATGTTAGTGTGTGTGTGTGTGTAAGGGTTGATGATGGGACAAAGAAGAGGAAGGAAAGATCGCGCGCGGTCCGTGGCCCGTTTATTAGGGTGCTGTACCAGCATTCGTCTGGTGTTGATCGGAGAAACCATGGAAAACTACCGATCAGAGTATTGGCCGGCCGCTAGAATTCTCCTCCAATACAGCAACTGAATTCGACCTCGCTGACAGGAGGTATGGTGTTATCTTAAGATTTGAAGACTAAAATTGTGTGCGAAAGCGAATTTAATTGTGAATCTAAAAGCTTCATGAATCAGAAGGTTCTACGTTCAGCTCTTCAACCAGGAGTGAATGATGGGCGGTCATTTGACAGCTAATTGTCCCAGATGAATGCCTGCTCTAATCGGTCGACACGGTAGATGCCTCTGGTTAAATACAGATGATGCTGACGTAGTATCTTAAAGTGGTCACAGTCCAAGCGCGATCTTTTCTTCCCATCCTTTTCCCATTCATATCCTTAGGGCTTCAAGATAATGGATAAGGTCATCAAGAGAACGTGTTGCCCGTTCTCATACTATAACCCAACCCTTATTAATCTATAATTTTAAAACCTCATCCGAGAAAGGACGTTCAAATTAAATGAAAAGAAGGAAGATAAATGTTCTTTCGTTTATTGAAACGTTGAAATGAAACTCGAACAGTCTATTTTTTCTTGTTCTTGTTCTTCTTCCTCCTCCTCCTCCCCCTGTTCTTTTCCTTCTCTATTTAATTGGATTCTTCTCAGCTTCATGTCTCTAGTTCCAGTCTGAATGTGATTGTTCTCGATTTGATTGTTAGTCTAAATTTGAGTGTGCCTTCGTTTCAATGCGATGTTGAAGTGCCATCGAAAGTCCACGAAAGGTCCCAGAGATACACGACCGGCAATACCTGTAGGTTCACGAAAAAGTTGTCGAGTGTACCAATTGTACGTAAAGGGCTGATTGCTGGTGATGATTTCATCGCTACCCAGATGGATGTTTGGCAAAGATTTGAGAGATTGGTTGATTAGTTTTGGTTTCCGGACGCGTCCACTGCTACTGTGATTATTGCCATAACTGAAGTGCATGTTTTCAACGGAAGATAGCGATGATCTTCCTTCCCTGGTTGGTGAGATAACTGGCCGATCTACATGTCGGATTGTGAGGTTATCCTCAACCAGTTGTCACCCACCAGCGAGGCACCGCCCCAGCCGGGACAAGCTCTAAGCTCGTGACTTGTCTGCCGACATGTGAGATAGTGTAGTGAATGTGTGTGTAAATAAAGGGTGCAGATAGGGCAACGAAATCACGGGCGCTCCGTTTGCTAGAGTACTGCTCTGGCATTCGCCTGGTGTTGTTCGGAGAAACGACGGAGAACTGCTGATCGGACCAGCCGGCCGCCCAAATTCTCATCCAGACAGCAGCTGAATTTGTCTTACCGATATAACAACTGTCGAAAATCCTGCCGCCCACCATGGGGAATCGGATCCTAAAACCTGCAGGTCAGAGGTCCTTCAGTGACTTCACTTGGTGCCTTGAGCCACCTATGCCGGTCTGAGATATCTATACATTCGAGTTATGAAGACATTCGAGATAAAGAGACGAGATTTGGAGATAACGAGACATTCGAGATAACAAGACATTCGAGATAACGAGACATTCGAGATAACGAGACATGGAGATAACGAGACATTGAAGATAACGAGACATTCGAGATAACGAGACATTGGAGATAACGAGACATTGGAGATAACGAGACATTCGAGACAACGAGACATTCGAGACAACGAGACATTCGAGACGAGACATTCGAGATAACGAGACATTCGAGATAACGAGACATTCGAGATAACGAGACATGATCGAGATTGAATTCGATCAACCAACACTTAATGAAGCAGCAGCGTATGTGTCCTGATCGAAATTAAAAATAAACTCCATGAAATGGCCAGACAGGCGGGCAGGGGCGCCCGTCACAGGAGGTTCCGCGAGGCCGCGGATGGGCGGACAGCCGGACGAGGCCGCGGAGCGGGGCGGAGGCGGGGGCGGGGGCGGGAGGGGCCGCGCGGCGGAAGAGGGGGGGCGGAGACCTCGGTCGGCGCCGACGAACTGCAGCATCATCCCCTTAATTAAAATGCAGCGCCGCTCTGGGTTTGCTTTTCCTTTCTGCGCCAGAACAGAGCTCTGAATCGTCGGATTCCATCAGCGGCGTATTCACAGCGGCGCCATCGTTTTCCGATTGTTTCCTTGGGTTTGGGCGCGGCCCTGGGCGGTGGGTCGAAATGGGAAAGTGCGCGAGAGAAAACGAACAACCAGCGAATGATGTGCTTGAATCCCGAGTAACCAGGCACGATAATACTCATTAAAAATCACTGGCTTACAATTTACGCATTGTTTGAATAGTAATAAATGATTTTCGCATTTTAGAGATATCAGTTCAGTACAAAATTAAAATATATTTTGAATTATTTTATCACAAAGTAGTATTTTAATTCTAAAGCTAAGAAGTACGTTAAATGTTACAATCATGCCATGGACATTCCTGATTGTTGTCCTTCTTCATTTTGGCAATAATAAAAGAATTACGTCTAAGATCAATTATTATTTTACAATCAGGAATCTGGTGTTATCTTTTTAAAGGTGTATGTTTCATCTACAACCCATACATTACATCTGCCTCTGTATTTTGTAACGTGGCAGTAGTTATAGTCGTAGTATAAACTAGATCCCTTGTGAGTGTATTAGACAAATTGGAAGCTCATCTGAAGTTTCCTTTATGTGCTTTAGTGAAATGTAATCTTCTGTTTATTATGATATTTGCTTTGTAGATTAATGAACCATGTTATGAATAGTAAATTTAATATCTTAAGAGATTGCGGCCAGGTTACATGGTAATTCCTCTAATAATATTTGCTACATATGAGAAGATTTTGATACAATCCAAGAAAATAAGTTGTAATAAATAAGTTATTTATTTGCAGACTTCTTTAAGAGAGGGGAATTAGTTCGAGATATTTTTGGATAAGAGTAGATGACAATGAAAATCCTGATTCTTATCACACGATTTTTATTCTAATTACCTTTAATTTCTAGATAATATGCTCAGTAATTTTGATAACTTTTAATGCATGGAGTAGTAAATAGCATACAACTCGTGTTACATTCTGACACGGCATCGTGTTTCGAGATTTCCGGTTTTGTTTTTGACTACGATTTCACCATTTTATGGACCCAATGCCATCTCCATGTCCTACACACTACCATGTCCTTTCGTGTGACCAACTCCTTTCTTTCACGTCCCCTCCAGGCCAGCAGATTTTGGGACTTCAGATCGAGCACCATTCGCTTTCATTTATTTTAAAGCCTGAAGAGACTGCACGCATTCCATGGCCTGTTAGTATTACGATGCACCACCTCGCGCCATATTGGCCATTGGGAACCCACTAGCGACTGCTTCGCATTTTTTTCAAACGGGAACGGCGATGCTTTGGCGTTGTTGGGAATGGGAACGAGAGATGCGTCCGCTTGACAATAAACGCAAATGGAAACAGTAGCTGAAACGCGCTGCTCTGTATACTGTTTGGATCATGATCTGTTTACCTTCGTATCCACACGTTCCAATTCTGGAATTTGAATCTATGAATTTTCGTGGTGCCATCTACATATATTTTAATTAATTCATTTATTAGTAATTCCTTATCATTAGCGCCAATTTTTATAGTGTCATCATAGATCGTAACTTCAGTAGCATTTGTATTAATCTATTTTCGTTCCATACTATTGCTATTGTATTATTCTACATTTGTTCTTCGCAAATCTACGCTCTACCCTCAATGTCACATTATGCTCTTAGTTCCAGTTCGGTGTCGCAGTATCGATTAGCTTGAAAACTCGATTTGCTGGACTTTCGTTAGTCGAGAGACCTCGAATTCCTGGGACAAAAGAAATGTTTGCCATCTTTCCTATTTGTGTTCCCGCGTGTGATGTCTGCGAGGTACACCAATCTTTCAACTTTTTCTACTCCCGTTGTATAATGCTGTTATTTGATGGCTGCAATCAGTTGCATAATGATACTAATTACGATAAAGATTTCATTCTGATACAGGTTCTTGAACAATCACAGAGAAGTTTACAAATCAAGTATTGATACTTAATCATTGAGAATCGTTGTTGTAAATGTTTCGTTTGGTTTCGGTTGTAATGTTGTGTACATAACAAATTCATTTGATATTATATTATGCATGTCAGTTTCAATTTCTTTTATTAGTAGTAATTTTTTCGTGGAATATTATTTAAAATAAATTGGATCGTAGTTTCACTTTCATCCTATTTGACTAGTGCAGTACTCCCTCGCAGGCGGACTGGTAACCACAGCCACCTGCGGCAGTATGGGAGGGTAGGGTTAAGGAGCTGTCCACTAGGTGGCCTTGGCTGAACCCTGCGTGTCAACTGCCACGAAACGATTCAATGTAAACGTTTAACATAATACAAGTACCGTATGAAACTGGATTACCGTATATGTACCGTATATGTCAAATCTTGTTTCACAGACTTCTAGGTAATGAATTGGGCTTTACGTATGCATGCGTAATTATTATGACGTTGGATTTATAGAAGTCCTAACGATGTACAAATCAATACATTATTCTTATCATGAAAATGACGTTTTGTAACAGGACGATCTGGTTCTGTAATCGCACGTTTTTGGAAGAAAATGTTTTATTCGTCGGGTAGTGAGATGGATGATTCCATCCGGAAATTCAAACTTGATTATCACGCAATTTCAATAAGACATATTAGGATTGTTGAAGCGCTACTGAAAATAATAAGTGCTAGAAGAATTTGTGTAATGATTCGCTCAGAACAAGTACAAAAATACTGATAGAAAAACACTATTTTAGATGGGACCATTGTTGAATACCACGGCGCAATAATTTAGTAATAATGTATGTGTCTGTAACAATGTGTATCTGTAACAATGTACTGCGAGCGAAGTAGCTTAGCCTTTCGCAAACTTGTCCCGCATCAGCAAGCTGAGATTCGGCAAGGCGTGCCCACGCTGAAGGGATAAACCTTGTGACTTTCGGGATCCTGGGGCTGGCGACCCTCTCACAAGAGCTCCGGGCCCCGAAGGTGGCCGAGCGAGGTGTTCTAATCACTGCGGGATTTCGCCGAAGCCCTTCTCATTAGGCTCCAGTGAACCGAGTCCAGCCTCCTCGGGCCCTTCTGGAACCGGTGGCTCGAAAGACCCCTCCTCTATTCCGTTGCCTGCTTGCGAGTTACGCACAAGCAGTTTACTTTACTGCTTTGTTCCAGGCGTTTTTATTACTTCCAAACTGATATGGTACCTCTCATTACGATCCCTCTCTAGGCTTTTCTTCCATATCTGATGCGAATGGTCTTGGCGGTGGGTGTGGATGATGATGATACGATTTCAATGTTGATGAAGCAATGATAGAATGAGAGGCAGAGGAGACGTAGTATCCCAAGAAAACTCGGCACGAAACCCAAATTCTACGAGTTTTGAGTAGGTTACAAGCCCCAATATTCACACGTGGAAAGTGAGCGACCTTCCACCTTGAGCCACCCTGTGTGTTGGGCATCTATTTCTATGAAGTGGGTCTACTGCACCAAGGCACCTACTGACCCAAGGACTGGTCATCTAGACCTACGTGTCTGAATCCTCAGCCGTCCCCTCGGAGCCTCTGACCGTTTCCATGACCACCATTTTGCCGCTAACGATGGAGACACCTAGAAACTCAAGAAGCCGGGTGATCGTTCCCAATCCATCGCAAGAACCGGGTCAAATTCGTTGCCATCGATCAAAAGTGGGCATTTTTAGCTTTATTATAAATCTCAGTCCCTTACCTTTTCAATCATACCTGAGATGAATTGCTTGAATGGATGGGTAATGAGTTGAGTCCGGATTTTCATGTAATTATATTATATATTTTCTTCTTTCTATATTCATTTCTCAAAATTGTTATCTTTGGGAATCATGGCAATCCTAACACAATATAGAAAATTTTCATTAGATTTTATTACATATTTTGTACTTTATTACTTATTTTGCAAAACTATTTGTTGTTCTTCCAATTTTATTGAAACTTATTTCCCCAAAAATATTTGAAGAATTTGGATGTGAAACATGGTTTGCCTAATATTAGTAAGAGAACATTTTTGCTGGAAGGAGTTTAAATTGCGTACATCAAGATGACGACAACCGGGAGAAAACTATACGTCATAGTTTGGACTATTAGAGAATCACAGAGATTGGACAGGGGATCAAACGTACGACAATTTTAATATCACAAAATCTATAACTCCTGCTTAATAAGCTATAACTTTGAGAGTTACCATCTTTTACTCCCGATTCCTTCATTTAATGAATTTTTAAAATTAGTTTTTTATTTTCGCCTCCCTCGGTGGCTCGTTGGTTAGCGTGCTCGCTATCCACTGCGCAACCCTAAATTCGATTCCAGGTCGAGGGAAATTTTCTCTGTGCGCTTTTTTTATAAATGTCCGAGTATCTATTGCTGTGTGGCGATGAGAGAGATTGTGAAGACCAGTGTATATGGTAAAAGGATGCCTTCGTGCTAACCACAAGTATCTCTTATCCCATGGCCGAGAGGATGGGTCACCGCTCGTCGGCCAAGGCCCGTAGTGGGCTGTCGAGGCATAGAAAAGGAACGTTTTTTTTATTTCCAAAAGCAACATATGTACGTATATTGACACTTCATGCTACATATTTTTCCTGACTATACTATTGAGTATGTTGATATGATTTAAATGACGGCGAAGAAATGGAGGAATGAATGGAATGGGAAACAGGAGACCAGAAAAACACTGCCACGAAGCCCCTTCATCACTCACAAATCCCAATTGGTCGACCGTGAATTCAAATCTGGCACCCAGAGGTAGAAGGCGGGAAACCTGCGCGCTGTACCCAGGTCGCGTTCTGAGTTAAGCAGAGGATGGTGCGCTTCCGCGCTTTTCTTGCAGTTGAGCACCTCTGGACGCCGAAAGAGTGAACGCCGCGTGCAGCGCTTCAAACACGATTTCATTTCGTCAAATCTCCCGCCGGTAATGAATTTCCAAAACTTCCATTTCCGAGCGCTTCCGGAGATCGAAAAACGCACCTCCAAGACGTTCTCGGCGGCGGCGGTGGCGGCGGCGGTGGCGGCGGCGGTGGTGGCGGCGGTGGCGGCGGCGGTGGCGGCGGTGGCGGTGGTGGCGGTGGTGGCGCCGGTGGCGGCGGTGGCGGCGTTGGGGGCGGTGGTGGCGGCGGTGGCGGCGGCGGCGGCGGCGGTAGCGGTGGCGGCGGTGGTGGCGATGATGGCGGCGGCGGCGGCGGCGGCGGCGTTGACGGCGGTGGCGTTGACGGCGGTGGCGGCGGCGGTGGCGTTGACGGCGGTGGCGGTGGCGGTGGTGGTGGCGGCTCCCGGCGCACCGGAAGAAAAGCAGGCGGAGGCGAGCGCACGTTTCTTGCGCTGTAATTAAACTTTACGGTTGTTCTTGTGCGGTAGACTTCGAGCTGAGAGCTCAACGCAGCATCTCGCAGAAGACCTTTCGCTTGCTCATCGCGGCTCTCTTGTTTTCTTGTCCACCTTCACCCCGGGACTGCTCAGAATACGGGTCGGCGATGATTACTTTGTCTCGCGTATGCTAATCACGGATGATTGTTTTCTCTTTGCTTCTGTTTTTCGCTCGTCAAATGCTCGTTATTCGTTTGTAATTAGGTTACTTTGTTTGGGCTTGTCGTGCAGGAGGCTTGTTCCAGTGGTGACGATTTCATTTTCTGTATTCAACGCAAATCAGCTAAAAGCCATCTCAAAACTAAGTTCTTCTACAGGGTTGCGAAAACAATACCTTGCTCTTGGTTGGTTATTTGTTGTTAATTAAATTGGTTCTCTACAGTGACAAGGAAGGACAGATCTCGCAGCTGTGTTGTGTACGCTCGCTTTAAGTTCTATCATTTATATTCTGTCCAATTAGTGACGTCAGATCTGTCGTCATTTGTTATTCGATCTCTGACAGGGAACGTTCTCCGCTGTCTGAACGCTGGGCGGTATTTTGAATTATGGTCACGTTTATCGAAGTTGGGCGAAACACAAGCCTCGTTCCGAAATCCGAGCCCTTGTTGAAGTTGTGGTGCTCGCCAACTTCCTCTTGAACAGAATCCGTGGACTTGCGGGCGGCGGCGCTCACTTGCTTTTTACGTCGCGCCTCATAACGCGCTGCGGATGGGTGGGCGAGGAGGCGGGGCGCGTGGCTGTCCCCTGGCGGCGCGCGCTTCCGGTGGGCCACCACACGAGGGAAGGCGGGTGGGAGGACCAAGAGTCGGGAGGAGAGAGGGGGAGTGAAAGAATGAGAGCGTAAAGAAGAATCCATCTCGCGGGGCAAGAGGGGTTAAAGGGGATGGGAGAACGACGAGTCGAAAGAAGTGAGAAAGAAAGTAAGAAACAAAGAAGGAAGAGAAGAATGAACGGGGGGAGAGATACTATGAAAGAGGAAGAGAGAAAGAAACAATGAGAGCAAAAAGAGAAGATATCACACGAGGGAAGAGGGTTTACAGGGGACAGGAGGACGAAGAAAGAGAAAGAAAGAAACAGGAGAGGAATAAGGGAGGAGGGAGACAATGAAAAAGGGAGAGAAAGAAACAACGAGAGAGTGAGGAGAGAGATTGAGTGAGAGGGCGAAGAAAGAATAAGAGAGGAGAAAAGTAATAAAGAGGTCAGAAAAGAATAGAAACGTGAGTGAAAGAAAAAAGAGCAGAAAGATACATGAGTAGTAAGAACAGACATCCCTAATACTGCACAGAAAAAAGATTGAAGCGGATATGTAAAATGAAAGTATATTACGAGGTCATATATTGACGATTGGAGAGAGAGATGAGAGATGGTGCAAAGAGAGGGAAATAAACGTGATGGAAGGAGGGAATGAGTAATGGAAGGCGTGAGTACAGGAAGGCGGGAAGCGAGAAGTGCCGAGTGGGGGTTCGATTAAAGGAAAGGAGAGCGGAGAGAGATAAGACGGTGTATGGAAAATGATGGGCTAGACGAAACAGGGAAGGGATGACGAGATGGGAAGGGGAGGAGGGGAATGACGAAATGTGGCGTGGCAGGGGGAACAGCAGCGACAGGGCCGGATGCAGAGCAGGGGGCAGGGGTGGGGAAGTACGAGGGCTTGGAGAGGCGGGGCGCGGTCGGAGGGGACGCGGGGAATTGGGGGTGGAAGGGGCGGGGGGTGGGACGGAAAGGTAATGGGCGGGGAGTGGCCGGGAGGGAGAGATCTCGGTAGCCGGTCGCGCAGCTGTGTTGCCAGCGTCCGATAATTGAATCAGGCGCCCGAGAGGGAAGCCAGCCCTCCAATTGGGCTCCTGAGGTGTCGGGCAAATCCTTTGGGACATCCGCCCGTCTGCCTGTCGATAAACTCCGCCGAAGAGCGACGTTCTCGGAAAAGACGATATCGTTTACTGTTATGAGGTGTTTTTGAAAGAAGTGAAAATTTCAACGAAACTTATAATTAATGCGCAACGATACTGTCAAACCAAGGATATTTCAGTTCTTTATGAAAAGGCGTTTAATTCAGTTTCTTTATGAAAAGTTGTAAAAAGTTGTTTAATTCAGTTTCATTATGAATAGTTCTTTAATTCAATTTCTTTCTTTTGTCATTATTAGACGACAACAATATGCACAAAACAATATATGCTCTTTCCACACAATTTTTTACATTCACTTTTGCATTTTTTTTTGCATTGCAAAGGTATGAAAAGCTTCTTAGAGCATAGGAAGGTCGTAAAAAACGGCTCATTCACTGCGGATTCCATGAAGAGAAAGGCAAGCTACTCAGTTCTCTGTACTGGCATGCCTTATTGCTGTCCTTGTATATTCAAAGAGCATCTTACTTTGTTGTATTGCAAAGCCAAGGGAAAAGCTTACGATTTTATATCACCCCCTTTCTTGTTTAGGTGATCACTTTGCCTTAAATGGATAGGAATTAATGATAATGGAATGAATGGATAGGGGAATTAATGATATGAAACGATGATTCATATCGCATATATGGTGATACGAGCAACCAAACGCACCACAAGCACAACATGAAAACTTATAAAATTTAGTCGGGACTCGCCCCCGAAGTATAATAATAATGTCTTTATTTCTGGCGAGACTAGGGTCATAAGGTCTACCATTTCACATATCTACTTAAATTAACTACTATTTTTTATTAATTATTTTTACATAATAACAATTTCGGCAATTTAGAACTACAATTCTAGAACTCCACAACCCCGCTACAAAACACAGCGTCATCTGAGGCATTGCCGCCAGTACCATTAAAAAAATCAGTAGAGTCAACTTCCAGAGAATCAAATCAATCGACGGTCAACACTCTCGCACATAATTTATACAGAAAACCTCATTTTTGAACCCCTTTTTCGTTGTAATGTTAGACCCTGTCCTGCTCTTCACCAATTTGGAACCCCCTACATAAAAACAAATAAGAAATCATGGTAACCTATTACATGACGTAGTTTGATATATTGGCTGATAAATTCCTTCTTTTATTTTCAATTAATTAGTGTAATTATACATCTCAGGTTCAGATCTCATCGGACATTTACAATCAGCCATACGTATAAGCAAAACCTGAAATTTCTGAAGGACGGAATTTGATTAGAGATTGTAAAAGCCTTCTGGTGAGGGCGTATTCATCACTTGCGGCGATTCAAACCGTCTTCGATTTCCCTGCTTATCTGTTGGAGGGGAGAGGTGACGCGGAGGAGAAGGCGGAGGGGAGGTGGAGGCGGAGATGGAGGTGGAGGCGGGGGCCAAAGGCGAAGGCGGAAGGGGAGGTGGATGGGAGGAGCTGGGGGTGGAAGCGGAGGGTGGGTGGAGGCGGCGAGGGACAGAGGCGGTGGCGGCAGGGCCACAAGCGATGGCAGAGGTGGAGTGGAGGCGGTGGAGGCGGTGGAGGCGGGGTCGGAGGCGGAGATAGAGGTGGAGGCGGAGATAGAGGTGGAAGCGGCGAGGGGTACAGGCGAAGGCGGAGGAGGAGGAGGAGGAGGTGGAGGCGAGGGCGAAGGCGGAGATAGAGGTGGATGCGGTGGGTGGCAGAGGTGGAGGCGGCGGGGGCATCAGCGAAGGCAGAGGTGGAGGCGGTGATGAGGCGAGAGGGGAGGTGGAGGCGGTGGAGAGTAGAGGCGGAGATAGACCTGGAGGTGGGGTGAGGGCGGGGGCGGGGCGGGGGCGGGGTGGGGGCGGGGCGGGGGCGGGGCGGGGGCGGGGCGGGGTCGGGGTCGGAGGCGGCCTGTTGTCGCAAGCGGCGGCGCCTCTGATGGAGCGTGAACGTGGCGGCAGCCGAGCGCGGAAAATGTGGGAGCCGCGCGGGAGCGGGAGGAGCAAAAACCGTCAACACCGCGGGCGAGCGAACGATGCCGGAGGGGAGAGGGGAACAAAAGAAGTCACTCGGGAGGCGGGCGAGGGGCATCGGGTGAGACACGGGTCCGTGGACACGCCCCGCTCACCTCCCCGCTGCCCCGCAAAACGTCCTGCGCTCTACGGGCCACGCTCTGTGTGTTGCCTCACAATGGGTCATTGACGGCCATGAGATGCACCAACGGGGCTGTAACAGCACACAATTTTCTGTATTATTGTCATCAGTAACTTAATATTTTTATATTACAACTTCGCTCTTACAAGCACATCAACCGACGTATCAAAAACTCTAACGGTGTAACTCAAAAGCACTCGAAAACCATTAAAGTGTATGAAATTATTTCATGACATAATATTGCATTAAAAATAATAATCCTAAAAATAATGATGCCTTACTTCAGGTTGCGAGACTCGGGCCATCAGGTCTGCTCTTCCGTCTGATCACGCAAACGCTAGGGTCCTTTCATCATCTAGGGGGAAAAGACGGTATCACCAGGGCGTGGGAACAGGGGATTTGGAATTGATCTCTGACGCTTCTTTTAGGCTGAAGGATTTTTTATAATGAGTAAATACACAACTCTGAGGAATTACTTCGCCTCCGAAGGAAGGCGTACGAAGGATTTGCCCTTAAAAGCCCGCAAACTTGTGTAACAGCCCGATACGCTAACCGTTACACTACCGAAGTTGCGTATTGTCATGGTGGTGGCCTCTTAATCGGAAATACGTAGGTCCCCTGCTTTCAGCCCACGCCTTTTCTCAATGGCTTAGCCTCCACATATACACGCCTGACATACATCCGTATTTACACTACAGTTATTGAGGAAGCACTCTTTATGTTTCTTTCCAAAGAGAAATGTGTACCGAGTCGAACGGCATTTTTTGGATGTATCACTCGTGGATGGTTTCATGTCTCTTCTGTCATGGGAGAAAACGAGTGCCTTAGCGTCGATTTTATCTCTCATTGGGAGTTACGGGTGTGCTTGCGCTCCGAACAGCGCTGCGGACGTTCATGGTGGCTTCCACTGCCAAGACGTAAAAGAAAATGATAGAATCGCCAAGAAGTGCTGCAAAGTGTATGAGATATACGCGACCGGCGGTAGGTTATGTGTGGGAGGGGATTAGCTACGAAACGCCTCCTAACAACTCGTCAGGTATGGAGCCGTCGTTCCTTCGTTGGATTGATTGGCTGAGCGAGTGAATGATTGAGGCGTCTGGGTTCGTCAACTGCTATTGTCATTATTCTCGATAGTGTAGAGAATGATTAATACTGTGAGGTGACGGTGATAACACCACTGCTGGACGGTAAGATCCGGCGCCGTCCTATACATCCCTTGCGAGAGATTTTCCCCTCCAAGGTATCTCCGCCAACGGGAAACTTCACCATATTTGGGAAATCTCTTGGGTCCTGACTGACCTCCCGGCTTGTGTGGTAATGTAGTGCACGTAAGTGTGTAAGTAAGGAATGAGAATAGGACAAAGAAGTGGAAGGAAAGTCCGTGGCCCATTTGTTAGGGTACTGAGTATTAATTAGTAATGAGTATTAATATACTCGTATTAAGTTAATGAATACTCCCGTTTCTCACTCGTACCAGAACTTCACTTCACACTTGTATTAATATCCATCATTGCATCGTCGTTTAATAATATATTAATTTGATTATTATATTACGTGCTTCCGTTTTATACTCTAAATAAGAATTATAAAATTTCGTAATATTTTCCTCGCTGTAGAAAAGTTTCTTTTCCTTTAACATTTCATTCGTTCTACCTTAAATTCATTTATTTTGGCTGTCCGAAACACTGCCATCCCTTTTCGCCTTTTAATAAGTTTCTATTTTTGTTATCTTGTCCTGTTTATTGCTCTTTGCGCAAACTTCATTTTTCTTAGTTTTTACACTAGTAATAATTTTACCTCAATTGTTGATTGATTGTTAGTCATTCCGAGCGCGTCAACTTCTTCGGACATTAGTCCTGTTAGTGTAGTGCCTGTTTCTGCACGGGAGGTGGCGGTAGTCTTCCCCCGCTAGATGGCCAGATCCGGCGCAGACCTACCGTTGGCTAACGGAGTTTTCCCCGCCCAGATATCTCCCACCAGTGGGACGCCGCCCCAGCCGAGACAAGCTCTAAGTCCCCGACCAGTCTCCTGGCATGTGTGGTGGTGTAGTGCAAGTTAGTGTAAGTGTGTGTGAAAGGATAGGACAAGGAAGAGGACGGAAAGATCTCGCGCGCGGTCCGTGGCCCGTTTGTTAGGGTACTGCTCCAGCATTTGCCTGGTGTTGATCGGAGAAACCACGGAAAACTACCGATCAGAGCAGCCGGCCGATAGAATTCTCCTCCAGACAGCGACTGAACTCGACCTAGCTGAAAAGCTAGTGTCGAAAATCCTGCCACCGTCGGAACTCGAACCTAAAACCTCCCGGTCAAAGGCACTGCAGTAACATCAGTTGATGCACTGAGCCTCTGCTACCTGTGGGAAGGGTGAAGAGGCAGAGTGAAGCAATTGACCACGCTTTATTTCCTCCTTCACAAAACATATTGATATCGAGTTTCCTCTTCAATTTTAAATCGAATGTCGACACCCTCGCCTTGGAAACCCTGATGACCGCTCTGATCACTGGTCGCGTTCGAAATTCCGCCATTTTCATTGTAGACAAGGCCGTAGTGTCGCACGAGTATGCAAATCACGGCATTATTCAGGGAATAAGCGATCACAAGGCCGTAATTTTTTAAATAAATGCTACTATTTGCAAGGGAAATGATAAAATCGGTAATAGAATATGGCAATATCGTAAAGCTGACATAAATGGACTGCAGCATTTTCTAAACCTGAAATATGTGGATTTCGAAAAGTTAGGAGGGGGATTGGAAAACATATGGCAGAAATTCAAAGAAATCATTGAGGAAGCTCGGCAATGTTTCGTTCCTTTCAAGTACATAAAAAAGAATTCAGATCCAGTGTATAATAACGCGGAAATTTGCAAATTGAAAAGAAAATAAGCGTATAATATTAGGCATCGCAGTGAGGCACATTTACGTAAATTCCAACAAATTATGAAAGAGGTAGAAAATAAAAAGAAAACTGCGCAAGAATCGTGTTTTAAGTTAATTTTAGATGATAACAAAAATGCTTGGGTTAAGTTTTTTAACTTTGTACGCCGCCGGCGAGGTAAATAGGACACACCTCCTATAAGATGGCAAAATGTAGATATCGTAGACGATGAAGAGAAAGCCAATGTATTCAATAATTATTTCTGTTCTGTATACAAACAAAAAGCTAACCAAATTACCATAGGGCACAATGACGTGGATCATATATTCAAAATTGATCAAACGGAAGTACGTTCACATTTGAAAAAAATGAAAAACTGTAAGTCTTGCGGTCCGGATGGTATTACAACTGACCTGTTAAAGATACAACAATAATACCATATTTGGTCAGACTTTTCAATATATCAATCAACAACGAAAGTGTATCGGATGATTGGAAATCTGCCTTAATAGTGCCAATTTTCAAAAATGGACCAAAATGTGAAGTGTAAAATTATAGGCCAGTTAGTCTTACGTCAGTAGTCTGTAAATTGTTTGAAAAATTATTATCTAATTCGATTAGAAATCATTTGGATCGATCAGAATGGTTATTTCATGGACAGCACGGCTTCAGGAATGACTTTTCGTGTGAGAGTCAGATTATTTCCCTTACTCAAGACTTGTCGGAAGTAATTGATGTAGGGGGAAGAGTGGATGCAATAGTTATTGATTTTGCTAAAGCATTTGATGTCGTGCCGCATGACATATTGATACTGAAACTTATTGATGCTAAAATTGACAGGCGGGTAATAGCACGGATAAATGAATTTCTTAGCGATAGAAATCAAAAAGTCCGAATTGGACAGCACTTGGAAAAGGATAACATTACTTCCGGGGTTCCTCAGGGCAGTGTCATAGGCCCACTGCTGTTTGTTATCTTCGGAAATGATTTATCGCGAAATATAACGTCAAAAATTCGACTCTTCGCTGACGACTGTATATTATATTGTAACCGTACCATCGAGCCTCACCGATTACTAAAGTAGATCTGTCATTTGCCTACTTCGCGACGTGTGATGACACCGTCACGCATCCCTGGGAATATCTCAATTTACGGATAAACTTCCCTATTGGTAGTAGGTTCGTCATTGTTAAACTACTGATCAATTAACAAGCCAACACAATTTTTCAGTTTTAAATGACAAATAACATATATTCTATTGAATGAAAATCACTGTACAAATGAAATTCACAGATCCTCCTATGTTCTCATTTTTCGTAAAATCATGGTAGCTAATTCCCTACCTAAACTGCAGTTTTTCACTAAAATAATAATAACTCAGATCCCTGTTTACAAGAAAACAAGCAATGGATACATATTTACACTTCACAAAGAATATCACACATGAGACACACAAATCATAGTACAAATATTCATCCTGTAAAAGAAAAATACATACACACAATACTCGAAATTCACTACTACCTTTTAAATCACTAATTACGTTACACTCAATAGTCACATTTGACCTTCGGCTTCTACATAGCCTTTCAACACAAAATTGTGTTTCATAACGTCTCTTAAATGATTTGAATCATTAAAATGACTCTAAATAAATAATTCTGTACAAAACAACTTCTATCATAAACATAAAGAATTACTTTAATCTGATTCTTGTTACGACTGTCGAAAAGAAATAAAACCACTGGCTAGCAAGACCAATGTTCTAAGAAACTTGCCCGATCAACGTCTGTTTTTGAGGGAAGCTCACATTACAACGTTTTGGCTAGTATAATGATAATCCTATCTCACAAGTTTTTTCCAGACTGAAATCTAATGAGTGTTCTTTCTGTGACTCACAACCGGCGAATTCCTCAAGTTGGTCCCGCGCTGTGTAGCTGGCCCGTCGCGCGACCCTCGCGCCTCAAGGTCGTCGTTCTTCTGCAAGGTCCCCTGCGTTGCCTGTCGCACCGAAACTGAATTATTCCGAACACCGTCTCCCCGTCGTTCGGCGAAAATTCACCACACTTTCGCAGAGGCGATGGTCGCATCAGAATGCGAGTCCGAAACTCCAAGTTATGACTTCGTAATGGCAAAAGTCAAACTAGTTGTTGGATAATCCGTCTTTCTCATAACTCTCAAAATTCCATCATAGGATTTCCAAAGTGAAATTCCCAAAAATAAGAATAAAGAATATATATAAAGTATGAAATATATGAAAAATATGAAAGCTGTAACAAAGAAGAAACATGTCCTATGTTACAATAGTCCTCTTTTCTAGCAACAAGAATGCAGCAACGTGGTTTTACAGATTCATTTCGATCTATTACCGCCGTCGTTCTTTCATTCATTGCATTCTTGTTTAATATTCATTTACTAATTCCATGTAATCTCACGATATTCACAGTACGTAAATCCATGACAAGTGCTCAGTCAATTACCTTTTATTAAAGCTTTTGTGTTCCGCAATCTTCGCGTGTCCCTCGTCAACTATGTGGCGTACTCGTAGGCAACCATTCTCCTCGACGTCTCGAACCAGAAAGAGAGCGAGCTCTTTTGACGCAAGTTCACGCCACGTCCGTATGTCCACGAAAATTTCCTGATTGGCTACGGTCTGAGTGCGTTCAGAAATCCTTCTCTGACTTACGCCATCTCTTCGCCACTGTAGAAACTACGTGTAGGGCCTAATGTCGGGTATTATTGCTTCCATTTTCCGTTGGTTATAAATGTGACCGGCGACAAGCGGTTACAATATAGGGAAATTGCAGATCAGCACGATATGATGCAACTACAGGACGATTTAAATAAAATTTACGATTGAGCAATAGCTAATAAAATGACTATAAATGGAAAGTAAAGTAAAGTGATCACATTTTGTAGGGCTAGAGCTTTTCATACAATACCTTATCAGCTAGGTAATGACGTAGTTCCGAGAGTCTCGAGCTATAAATACCTTGGCATTCTCGTGGATTGTAAATTGGGATGGGAGAAACAAATGAACTATGTAGTGGGTAAAGCTTGGAGGTCTTTGCATTTCGTCATGAGAAATCTTAAAAAATGTAATACGAAAGCCAAGGAAATCGCGTATACCTCGCTTGTTAGGCCGGTAATGGAATACGGAGCTAGTTGTTGGGATCCGTACAGAAAAGGACTTAAAAAGAGCTTAGAGAGGATACAAAACAGAGCGGCAAAATATACATTTCGGAAAAACACACCTGCGCATTGGGAATCATTAGAACGCCGGAGGAAGAGGGCACGACTTTGCGCGCTGCATAAATCTTACGTTGGTTGCTCCGCATGGCAGGAAATTCGGGGAAGGCTAGATAAACCAGATTATTTAAATAAATTTGATCACAAATATAAAATTAGAACAAGAATACAAAGAACGGACGTAAGGAAATTCTCCTTTGTGAACAGAACTATAGTAGATTGGAACGATTTGCCTGCGGCAGTTTTTGAGCCCTTTCCTTTCTCAGCGCGAGGTTTTAGAAAAAAAAAATAAAAGAAAATAATCAGTAGGGTGAAAACGTATAGTGAATTGAAGTGAAGTGAAAGGTGCGATTATGCGTAGTCTACAGTAAAAAGTATTGAACAATTAATATTTAGATAAAGTTATATGCAGTGCAGTGAAGTGAAGTGAAGTGAAGTGATTTCATTTCTTCTGAATATGACTGAATAAGTTCTGATTGGTGTGTATGTGAGGGTTCCTTCGTCTCTCTATGTATATACGCGTGTATGTTTGTATGTAGGTATATTTGTGTAATATGTAAGTTTATTCATTTATATGTTAGTCTATATGCATTTTAATGTTTAGTATAGGAATGTAAATGCCATCTGCATATTGAGGAAATGACGAAGTCAATTGTTTGTTTATATTTATTTTTTATATATTATTATTTTATTTGTAATTGTAATTTTGCATTCTGCCACCGGGCATCATTTGCCCAATTGTAGAATAAATTTCGATCTATCTGTCTCTCTATTTATCTAAAAAAAATCCTTTCAGGCGCGGTCTCTCGTTTGATTCTTAATTACGACACTTTACTAGCACTTTCGTAGTAGTAAAAGTTGAGGCGTGGCACCAAATGGAGTAGGGCTTGTCTTGAGACGTCATTAAAGCTAGTGGATGATAAAATAATGTAAAAATCACTATCTCTGTAATCCTGAATCCGATCGTTTTGCTTTTTTAGTTGTCCTGGAGATGCAAAACGTGTCATTCCAAGAGACTTTTGGAAAAGAGTCACGCGCGACCATTTTGGATTGTGATGTCAATTTCAACACTTTTCAGAGGAACATCATATATCAAAAACTATTTCGCCTATTAAGCTACAGTGTTTGTTTGACCCCGAGAAGCACTGTAATACAACATTTTCAATTTGACTATTACCGCAACAATTGCACTTAAAAGACGAATTATTTTACTGTGAACATTCACGTGTTGTGAGGAGGATTTATTAGATCTTTCAGTCGCTGTGTCTCGTTTTAGTTTTTCTGCTGGCGCTACCACTAATGTGTATGCGGAAGCATATTGCGACGGAAGGTGCATAGGTGGTGTCTGGCGAACAGCGCGTTCTGCCTCTTTGGGTAAAGTGCGAGACAGAATGTGCATTATGCGGTAATGAGTGACACCGTGGTTGGAATAGTTACGAGAAGATACTTGTGGATATCCAAAATATGTTCGCACAATTACGTAGGTCAAAAAGAAGATTTAATAAATAGAGATTTGGAGACAAATATACAATTCAAAAATCTACACGTACTGATGTCTTCAAATTTGTCTTTGAAAACTTTTATGTGAAAGAAGTTTCGCTTTTATACGATATTCTGAACATCTCATTTCCATGAATGTACTTGTAAACAGTTACTTCAATACATTTAGTTGACGTGTTCGAAGTATTGTCTAATCCGATAGTTCTGCTGTTAATTTTTCGCAGCTTTCGTAATGTATTTTCTGTGTAGGCTACTCGATTTTGGCTTATGACCCTCTATAAAAACATTTGATTGCGCTTCAGGTAAGGTGTTTTTTAAACAATATTACCTTACCTGACGGCAACTGACTTCTGTATGCTTTGATGTTTTGTTACAGCGTATATCAAGTATTTCTTGCTATACAAATATCCATTCTCGGTATTGCACGTTTCATGCTTTTATATTAAACAGTATAAAGAGCGCAGACCTCTACATTACTTATTTTCTATGCACGCAGAGATTGAAAGGAATTATGCAGCTTTCGGCCTTGTGAAAGGTGTTTGTTGTTTCGTTAGATACCCAGGAACTTCAGAAAAATTTAAAAACAAGATGAAAAAGAAATGTTGTGTTTACGCATCAGTGGGACTCAATGGGTTAACACAATTTTGCACAAAACTACGTTCATTAATTATTAAAGTTAACGAATCATTTATACAATGCTTGATGATAACACACGTTTCTTAAACAAATGAAAGTCATCGTGTTCGAAACAAATGCTTTCAATGTCTAGCTGTTATTTGATTTATTTGAAAATGAAATAAAAATGACTCCGGCCATCGTAAATAAAATATTGAATGATAAACGTTAGACGAAACATGGTTAAACTTGTATCGTTTCATTATTATGTTCTTACCAGTCTTGTTTCATTAATAACTATTATAGAGCCTCTGCTGTTGCAGAATTCAACTGCACGTAAAAAGTCTCCCTGTGGCAGTACAATACAGTAGAAATCGTAACTTAGAGATCGTCTGGGCTCTTCAATGTAAGCAAGGCCTGAATTAGCAGAGGTAGCTCTGTCGACCTCTTCTTTGTTTAGAATCTCATTTGCGTGTTTTTCTTCACTTTGCAATTACATGAAACGAAGCCAGGCCAGCAAGAAACGTTCTGCGAAAAGAAATCAATTCCTACTATCAGCCCAAGAATGTTTACCCTTTGGCTTAAAGACATTCAATAAAGTAAAATGTAATGTTCTTGATGCATTCATAAAATGTTTAGAATTTACCCCGAAAATCAAACAATACTTACGCCCATCTCACAAGCTTTCGAGCTATGTACGCTTATGATTATGCCTTGTATTGCTAATAAAAACTAGATAGTATGGTTACATTTTCGTTTTGAAAGTATATATTTGTAGATCAAATTCCACATTCTTGATACAATAGTTAAGGGAACTCTAGAAATCTTAAAGAATGGCAATTGGTCAATTCCGCCATACA
The DNA here is from genome assembly GCA_011170035.1 of Teleogryllus occipitalis. Lineage (NCBI taxonomy): Eukaryota > Metazoa > Arthropoda > Insecta > Orthoptera > Gryllidae > Teleogryllus > Teleogryllus occipitalis. The sequence continues at coordinate 51,322 of BLKR01003392.1, forward strand.
TAATTAACTGAAAAAAGTATAAAATAAAGAAATCAGTAGCATAGATAATCCAGTTGTGGTTAATCCAAGTTAAACCTTATATTCACTCTCAGCGCTTGGATCATGCAATGCAGTGAAATATTTGCGAAAAATTCACACTTTTCATCGACGAGATAGTCTTTGCAAACGTCAAAAATAATGAAGTTACGATACAATGGAGTAACAGTTAAAGCTTCCATTCTAAAGATGTTCAGATTTTTCATTGTTAATTAACTTATCGTCTCTTAGTTATCCCCTGAAACATGAAACATCACTAATTAAGTACGGTGCCTCTTAATACTGTATTTTTTTGTGCTTTTAGAGTACGTTCGTGGATTGAGGCGACTTAAGTTCGCGCGTACGCTTTAATGGCTTGCTGTGGGTGCGAGGAACCTCCGGCTGGGAGCGGTGGCTTTTGTAGGTGCCGCCACCAGCAGCCGCTGCGATGACGCTGCCGTTTTTTGACACACGCGACGCGATAATTAGGCAACTGAAATGTTGGCATAACATCTTCATTCCGTGACATAACCTTTGAATTCTCACACCCAACATGGAAGTTGGCATACGTTTTGCTTTGGTGACGAATGAAGTACACGTTCTCCGCAGGTTGGTCAGTGGAACGTTCCCACGAGTTTTAAAGGAGAATGTAGAACATTAGGCATTTTTTCATTCTTGTCCTATTATCGCATTTCCAAACCACATCTTCTATGATTGATTTGGTTGATTGGTGATTCCGCGCGCGTCAATTACTAAGGTATAGTACATGTTTTTATCACTGCAAGTGGCGGTGATCTTTCCCAGCTGGATGGCGAGACCCTGCGCCGACCTACACGTTGGCTTGCGGGGTTTTCATCAACCAGGTATCACCCACCCGGACAAGCACTTAGCTTCCGAACGGTATGTGTGGTAGTGTAGTGCCTATTACTGTAAGTGTGTGTGTGTGTGTAAGGGGAGAGGATAAGACAAGGAAGAGGAAGGAAAGATCGCGCGCGGTCCATGGCCTGTTTGTTAGGGTACTGCTCCAGCATTCGCCTGATGTTAATCAGAGAAACCACGGAAATCTATCGATAAGGAGCTGGCTGCTAGGATTAACCTCCAGGCAGCGGCAATGACATCAGGTGATGCCCTGAGCTACCTAAACCGACCCTTGACGTACGTAATATATAGAGAAAATGGGGATGCTGTCGATGATACTGATATTGCGACTTAAGACTCTCCAGCATGGACCTCTTTTTTCTCATTCCCATGACTCACGTCTGAATTTCCTATTCCTAAATCGCGGCAACGTACTTAGCGTTACCCGCACTCCGCTGGCTCCAAGGTCGTGCCTCCGGCAGACTTTTAGCACTCGATTTAAATTGCATTATTTCCTACGAATCACGATCGGCGCCGCCCGGCCTGTAATTTGGACCGCCCGCCCCGCCTGCCCGCCAGCCCGCCTGACCCTCCCGCCTGCCCCGCCCCGCCCCGCTCGCCCGCCCGCCCGCCCGCCCGCCCGCCCGCCCCGCCCGCCCGCCCCGCCGCCCCGCCCGCCCCGCCCGCCCGCCCCGCCCGCCGCCCCGCCTGCCCGCCCCGCCCGCCCGCCCCCGCCTGCCCGCCCCGCCTGCCGCCCCGCCTGCCGCCCCGCCTGCCCGCCCCGCCTGCCCGCCGCCGCACCTGCCCGCCCGCCCGCCCCGCCTGCCCGCCCGCCCCGCCTGACCCACCCGCCTACCCCGCCCCGCCCCGCCCCACTCGCCCGCTTGCCTGCCCCGCTTCCCCGCCCGCATCGCTCGGGTGCGCTTGACGCTCCGTGGGCGAACCACCGGCCGGCCGACCGACCGACCGGTCGCTCGCAGCCGTGCGGTGCTATATCGGAGACCGCTGGACCTTCGCCTTCAATCTGCGCTCTCATGAAAATAAGATGGAGACAACAGATGCAGCGATAAAGAGGTCGGCGCGAGTCGAGGCAAACTGCTCTGAGAGGGAAGGTTAACCGGACAAAATTGCATTCATACTTTCAACACCTTCATGTTATGTAATAATTTTAAGATCCAAAAGGTTTTATTGAGAGAGCGACTCGAGTCCGAAAAATATTTTTTGGAGTCTCAGGTTATTAAGTATTCTTTTGTACAGTTACCACTTAAGTAGCTATTCGTGTTAATAGAGTTTTATTCGTTAAATAGAGTTTTTCGGACTTGGCTAGTGAAAACGTTTTTCCCAGACTAGTTCGGTAAAAATGTGCAGATGCGAGTGGCAGTAAATTGCAGAAGAACGTGCAAGACACTGGTGAAGGAAACAACTCTGGCAACCGATGAGCATAATATTGTTAAATTTACATATTGTATAAAAAATTCCAAAATTTCCTTCGGCGGAAAGAAATTTGTGTGCTCGCACGACGACTGAAAGTTGAATCATATAGGAAAGATATAAAAGAAGTAAGCTATCTTAATAGAAATTACATATGTCATTCTCTCCTGATTTTACGTTCCGATTTTGAAATGATTACATTGTTTAATGCCATAGTAGTATAGATAGAAAAAAGTTTAAATTTCCCAGGCTATGTATTCGAAGCATAAATGGCAAGAGAAATTGAACGAAACATTTTCGTTTATTAGAGCTGTAACAACAAAAAAGAATCCTCGCGATATTCGTTTTCTTAGAGATATTGAGACAAGAGATGGTATTGAAAGACGGAGTTTTGAAAGTTGGTAATGAAACGGGAGATTTCTAGGCTGGTTTCCTTTAGATGCACTTTCGTTTATGTGCACAAGGATCAATAACGAAGACCGACCTCCATTCCGACCGACCGACCGACCTGTATTCCGACCTCCATTCTCTCCTGCGGTTTATCCCCCATGATCTTTAAAGACTGAGAGTATTACAAGTCCCTGAATGTCGTGCATGTTCCGATCTGGTCTGTGGCGCCACTGGACAGAAAGAACAAAGGCGAAATGGATTTTCCTCCCAGGCCAACGGCATCGCGCGGAGGCTGTGTCACTAGACGCCCACACAATGCGCCTGTGAGGGAATCTCACCTGGCTGAGATCTCCTTGGAACGCGCGGCGCTCGGACCCAAGACTCCGTCCGCGCGATGGGCCGACTCGTCCAGAAAAAGGCCCAAAACAACTATTAACACAATGCGTAATTATACGGGCTGAGGTGCCCCTAGGCAACAACTGTTGTGCGAGGTGAATTAGCTCAAAGCCAGCTATCCCGCAGTCACAGCATTATTGAAATAATCTAATTAACTTTAATCTTTTAAACACTTGATGGAATCATTTTATGCTACTAGAGTATTTTTTACACAATGTACCACGTAGATACAATACAACCGGAATCACATTTTCTTTACTTTTTTTTTGTATTTATATTTACTTTTTGTATAACAAAGGCTTTTTTCCTGGGGATTTTACTAATAGTTGAGCGACTTTTCTTGACGTCTGAGCTCCCTAGAGTTCAAGGAACACCACTCGGCACGGACTGTTCAAAACCTTGGTCTCACACGGAACGGAAAGGCAAAATCATTAGGGTGCCTACCTTTGCTTCCAAATGAATTCAGTTCTCACGTCTTTGCTGTTCCGTACAATGTCATGTGTAGCTATTTTAATCCGTACAGTGTCGTGTATTTGCTATTTTATACCCCGTAAAGAAACTAGAAAAATATTGAAAAAAAGACGGAATAATGGAAATCGCAATGGATGATATAATAAATACAACTGAGAATCCAAGCAATCATTACAATTATTCAGAACGTGACAATTAAGTAAATACGTACACATAACAAATCTCATTAATAAGCAATATTATCACTAATTATTTTCACTTGCTATTAATTATTTTCCCTTGTTTTTAATTACTTTCCCTCGTGATTAATTATTTTCTCTAGCTATTAAATATTTGATTATTCGTTTTAATTTTTCGTCTATAATGTTCTGTTATATTAACCCTGTAATCACTAGGCTGGGGTCATCTGTAACCCAAGAGATAGATTATCACATTTAAATGTTAGCAGCCTTTAATAGCGCTGTCATTCGGTCATTGTGTCTTGCATTCCAGTCATTCTGCTTCCGCCACGACAGTCGACTTGTGAATTTTTTCTCCTCACGTCATTCTACTACAGGTAATATAAAATAAAACGTAATTAGGGCTATATTTCACCCCACCTTGTCGTTAACGTCACAGATTTTTCTAACTTGTGAGTATACTTGTACTGATGGTTATCGTTTATTTTCTGTTAACTGTTTCGGTTATTTTCTTTTGTATGAGCATCGCGATTATCGATTTGTTTTGGGGGCACCCTTATTCGGCTATACCTTTATAGCCTATTTGCCCTTGCAAATAGTTTTATTACACCGGAGCGTATATTTTTTCATCAATTCATGCCAAAACGCCAAGGAGACCAGCGCAGATCATGCGGGCTGTGATGCCGCCACTGTAGGCGTAGTTGCAGACAAGTTGGTCCACTATGGGGAGCCAGACCTGCCGGAGGGCGATGGGGGAGGAGCAACCTTCCTGGGGAGGAAAATAACGAACATCGGTTCTCTCTCTCTCTCTCTCCCTCCCCCTCTCTCCCTCTCCCCCTCTCTCCCTCTCTTTCTCCCTCTCTCCCCCTCCCTCCCTCTCTCCCCCTCCCTCCCTCTCTCGCCCTGCCTCTCTCTCCTCTCCCTCTTCTTTCTCCCTCTCGCTCTCTGTCTCTCCCTCTCCCGCTCTCTCTCCCTCTCTCTCCGTCTCTCTCCCCCTCTTTCTCCCTCTCTCTCCTTCGCCCTGCTTCTCTCTCCTCTCTCCCTCTCCCTTCTCTCCCTGTCTCTCCCTCCATTCCCGCCTCTCCCTCTCTCTCTCCCTCTCGCTCTCTGCCTCTCGAGATTGGTAGATTGGCAACGAGATTACCTCGTGAATTTATGCAATGACTTGAATCATAGATGAAGAAGTATCTAATTATTTACTCTATGCTTGAATCCTTAACTATAGGCGTGAGATCTATAATACTCTGGCGTTGAGTCATATGGGCCCGAGCACTCTGATTGAAGAAAATGGTTCCCTTTGTGTGTTTTTTGGGAGTAATATGTGTTCAATAGTATACACAATTCAGAAATACATGTAAAAATATCGCCAGGTTTACAATATAAAGGAATACAACCAATGGGCTCATCATTGTTCCTCTGCCTTAACTGTAAATACTACATAGCTGATCGCAAGTGTCCACTCCACCTTTCGTACAATTGTAAAAAGTTACAATTTCTGGCTTCAGCAGAGGGACCCCCTCTGCTGAATCTAAACAAATTCCTATATTCTAAATACTATTTTATTATAGATCTATTCAGATCTACACAAATCTGAATTCGTCAATCTTCTTGTCGTGAATAGTAGAAGTAACTACAGACCGTCATATGGCTAGTACATAAGATGTTATTGTCACCTCCTTTGTAAAGCCAGAGATGTTTGAATTAACTTCTCTTTGTTTTATGGGCAACAATTCTCAAGGAATGTCCGGTTTGTTCTTACTAAATCCTTCAAAAACGGGCAATTGTCCTTTCACCCACCGGAAGTAGTATTCACCACTTACCTAAAATGAGTCGAGAAGACAGAGTTATCGCTAAGGTGTCATATATGATGAGCTTGCTGTGTTTTCGGAAAATAGAAATAGAAAATGCCTTCGGGTCAAAATGACTCGACGCCAGTAGTTGGTTTACTTTAAGTATGTTAATCAAATTTAATATATACAAATATTTATCATAAATAGTACATAATTAAGAACTATAATATTACCGAGTTGTGGTTACCGTTTCTTCAGATCGAGATAATTTCCTCATAAACCGATTGGTTTTTGAAATAAAAACGGTGTTCCTCATCGGTGTGGATGCCATTGATGTGGAGAATGCCCCAGCCAGTGACGAGGGCGAGAGTGTGAACGCCGACGTCCTCATCCTGTTCGGGGAGGGCGACGATGGCGTGGGAGGCGCCGAGGGCGAAAGAGCCTTGGATCTAAAAGCAAAGGGCATCCAGTTACTCTCTACACAATCCCCCATGATACATGCGTTTCCCAGTATAAGGCTATATGAGGGCGTTGTCGTACTCAATGGTCCAGGAGTTGTACTGGGCGTGGCGCACCACACGGGAGATGATGTAGACGACGCCACCAGAGCTGCGGTTGGTGCTGCCAGCGCGGATGGTGTAGCCTGAGCATACACAGTCAGTGCTAGTAATCTAACTCTTTTAGACCGTCGTAAATTTTTGAGACTGTATTATTTGTATGAAAACAATATGTGAATACCCTACAAATTAATTATTTTTTTTTCAAATTTTAGAGTGACCTCAAAACGAGTCAATAAAAATGTCTCGGAAAGGATCTTCCCAGTACAGTTGAAGTGGGATACTAGCAACTGAAAGTATGAAGTTAGTCTGATGTATCAGCTAAAACTACCATGTTAATGCCAAAGAGTACCTGAGAGTCCTAGTTCAAGATAATTTTAGAATAGTCTTCTTATAGAACTGTTTTAATTTGATACAACTGAAAAGTGAAAATATTTCATTGGGCAAAGTTTCTCGCCAGCGTTTCTAAAGTAACTTTTTTGATCTGGTGATTACATCTCTCACCAACTTGTCAAGAACAGTCCGATATAAATATTGTTTTCCAACGATTATTTAACATATGCTAAGATTATTGTTTATTATCTACAATTATAAGTTCTCAATTCCCCCACTTAGAAAACGGTGATATGAATAAACTGATGGTGTTAAAACAGCACTTCCTTTCTCGCCCGTATTTTCATGCAAAATTCCGGAAAAGTACTCAGATTTTCGAAAAATTGTACATGATCTTATTTTAAATCTATCTTTAAGGAACAGATTTTATTAAGAGAAAAAAATCTCTATTTTCATAATTGTAGTTGTAGGAAGATGCCGAAAAAGTTTAAATTTTTGCAATTTTCGGAAAATCAGAGTTTTCAACGAAAATAAGATCTCTTAAGTCCTTCAAACTGTCTATCAACAAAATTTAATCAAAAATGACGGAGACATTTGTTTTGAAAATGTCCATGGAGCTTCATGTAAAGTATTTCAAAAAATTAAAATATGGGTTCCAAATTCAATGGGCCCCGACATCAACCAACACCCAAATCGATTGGGGAATATCAATTTCGGAGAAAATTGGCTGAACGGTTTAGCCACCAGCGTTGTTCACAGACGGACAGACAGATAGATAGACGTTTTGCCATCATTCGATTGCTCGGTATCAAGAACTCACCAAACATGGATTCTGGTTACACCGTTACAAGATTTTGTTTCTTAATTTAGCAACTGAATTTATCTACTTTTTCGTTACCAGGGCCCTGTAATAAGCGTTTTCTGCCTTTTCGCGCAGCATTACATAACCTTTTCTCTATTGCGTAGCGATAAAAAAATGAGAAAATGCTCCAGAACAATTGCTCACAAACTCCTCAACAAAGTACAAGTAGGAATTACTACTTCTCATATGTAATTGCTCTTCTTCGTATGAATAAAAAGGTTTGTGAAACTTGGAGCATTCACTTCTCTCTGTGTGTCATTGCTCTCTAACTGCTCTGCTGCAATTGGTCAACATTTGTCTGTTTTGTAAAAACTTTCTGGTTTACCTCGCGACATATATTTGTTCTTGACTAAATTGAACGTGTTAGTTGTGGCATAGATGTGAATTGTGCTTCGTATTTCTGAATTTCTTGACTATGAGTGGTTCGGATGGTTCAGATGAGGAGGGCACTGAAATCTGAATCACCGGGAAGGAGAGCACTTGCCTGGTTTGGCATTTATCTGCACACGTTGGATTTCCCCTTATTCTGCCTCCGCGTACAAATCCAGATGAAGACACATCAATGCTTGTGAGTTCCTCCTTTGCAATCATGTAGCTTGAACCTTCAAACTGGGGTGACTTCTCCTGTTTACTGGTTTCCTGTCTACTAGTTTCCATATTTATCAGGCCTTCTTATTAATATATTGAAGTTCTCAGCCCCGATAGGATCTGGAAAAGAATAACGGCCTTGTAATTCCGTCTTGGTAGGACCAAAAGTAATTTCTGTTGAAGGGAATTTAACCAACTCGTTCCTTTCTCTGCAATTCTATTCAGAAAATTCGAAATTGTTTTGGAAATAGTGCCCTGCCCCTGCCTATATCCTCAGCCACTCTAATTTGCAAACCAGGATCTACCAAGTATCGCAAAAATATTCTAATTTTTGTTTCATTATTTACCTCCCTACCTATGTTTTCGTTACACTCGCCTAGAAAATAATTCGCCCACCACGGAATATTTTCCGCGTAAAAGCGGTACAAAGTTTTATAATTTCTCTCTTCAGTAATTCTTCTCGACTTGTATTCCTAACTTTTGGCGAAATCGTAGGAAGTCTTCCATCTTTTATTCGTTATTTACCTAAAACTTCACAACCAGCTCACAACTGTCATGTATAACCTGCCTTTTATCCATTCAATATAATTTTAGTCATCTACAGAAGTTTCTCGGAAAATTGTAGTGCAAAGTGCTTTGAACTAGAAGAAAATACTTGATTTTATAATTCAGGAATAAAAGTAAGCAATTGCCCCTCGGCCGAGCAGTTACTTGCCATTGGATAAATTGCTCAAGATAACAGCAATTACTTACGACCTTTATTCATACTGTTTGAAGCAGTTTCTTTGAAAACTTGAGAAATAAGTAATATCTCATTTTACTTTCTCGTAAACGTACGTATACACGGAGTAATATAGAGAAAGGTATGTAATGCTGCGCAAAAAAACGGCGAATTTTCGAGTGATAAAAATGACCGGGCCCCGAAAACAAGGAAGTGGATTAATCCAATTAAACGAAGAGAAAAATATCCTCTAACACGTGGTGCAGCCAGATTCTCAGTTTTGTGGGTCCTTGATGCTGAAAAAACAATTGAAAGCAAAACGTCCGTCCGTCCTTCTGTCCGTCCGTCTGTCCGTCCGTCTGTCCGTCCGTCTGTCCGTCCGTCTGTCCGTCCGTCTGTCCGTCCGTCTGTCCGTCCGTCCGTCTGTCCGTCCGTCCGTCCGTCCGTCCGTCTCTCCGTCCGTCCGTCTGTCCGTCCGTCTATTCGTCCACCTGTCCGTCCGTCTGTCTGTCCGTCGGTCCGTCCGTCTGTGAAGACTACTAGCTTCTAAATCATTCGTACGATCTTTTTCAAATAGAAGAATCCCCAGTCGATCTGGCTCAAGTTGAAGCTTTGACATTTTGAAAAACTTTCTTGAAAATTAGGGGTACTTTACATGAAGCCCTTGGAACATTTTCAAAATTTTCTCAAAAATGGCTCCAAGTTTGTTCTCTAAATGTCATGTAAGAATAGAGTAGCATTCTTTTACTTTACTCTTTTACAACGAGAACGTCTGTGCAATTGTGTAACACATCGAGTTACATTCTCGTATACTACATACGTATATATGGGAGTAATATACGTAGTATAGAGAAAGTTATGTAATGCTGCAGAAAATCGATTTCGAGATTTCAACGGAAATACACGTTTTGGGGTCCCCTGATACCGAAAAAGTGTTGTTTTTTTTTCAAAACGTCAGTCCGTCCGTCTATCTGTCCGTTTGTCTGTCCGTCTGTACGTCCGTTCGTCGTATGTGAACAAACCTTTTTTTAATTTTTATTTTAATTTATTTTCCTTTGGATAGAACAGACCAAAGATAAGTGTTAATACACTCTATATTTGTTATAGTTGCTTATATCTACGTACAATTAACTTACAATAATCTTACAAATAATCTTAAAATACAACTTACATTACTACTAGGGTGATAGAGGTATCTTTGCACAATATCTCTACTTTGGATCGAGATCTGAGAATTTATTTAGGAATGTATGGAAAGGAAATTTATTTTTAATGCGGGTTCTGTGAGCTGGGTTTTGGCAGACTCTTAGCGGGCTTAGTTTGGGTGTATTTGGTATGTTTTGGAAGAAGTGGGTGGATAAAAAATAATGTGGTTGGTAATCGGTTCTATCTGGAATTCTCTATGGAGTTGTACATTGGAGACGTACTACCATGGGGCATTCGTGATGGGGCGCAGGAACTGATTTTGGATTCCTTGCAGTTTTTGGTGTTTGATTTAGCTGCGCTGATCCAAACTGGGCACGCATGTAATAATAGTTATCGTATGATAATTTTGAATAGAAGTAAGGCAGTATTGTAGGATAATTTAGCTGATCTATTTATTATAGGTTTAAGTTGGTATAATTTAATTTTTGTTTGTATAACATTATTGTCGATGTGATTTTTCCAATTGAGGCGTGTGTCTAAGAAAAGGCCTAGATTTGTTATGCGGATGCCATTGTACAGATTCTTGATTCAGTTGTAAGGGGGGTGGGGGAATGAATGGTCTTAGGGAAAATATTTTGCCAGCTGTTTTTGACGGGTTGAGTTTAATTTTATTTTTGGCTGCCCAGCTGTCGATTTAGTTTAGGTATAACTGAAGTCTGATTTTTATTGTGTTTATGGCGGGACCTGATACAGCCGTGTCATCTGCAAATTGGGCGATTTTTATATCACTACTTTTTTGGAAGGTCAGCTACGTACAACTTATAAAGAACGGGAGATAACGGGAAGCCTAGGGGGTGGCCAACCTTGACTGCTTTTGGATTAGCGTGATGGTTATCGACTGTAACTGCAAATGTTCTATTGTTGAGGAAGCTGGATATGATTTGGGTAAGATAATGTGGAGTGCCTATTTCTTTTATTTTATAATTAAAAGCTTGGTGCCATGTTCTATCATAGACCTGTGAGATGTCGAGGAAGATTGCTATTGTATAATAGTGTTTTTGAAATGCCGTATGGATGTTTTCAGTGATTCTGAGTAGTTGGTGATGCGTGGATATTTTTTCGGTGAATCCCATTTGTTACATGGGTATGGCCTTTGTGTTATGGAGATGGGTTTTGAAACGTTTTAATATTATTTTTTCTAATAGTTTGGATAGCGTGGGAAGCAGACTGATTGGTAGGTAACTGTTACTCAGGGATGCGTTCTTGTTTGGTTTTGCACCGGAAGAATGATTGCATGTTTCCATACTTGTGGAAAGTGACCTAGTCTGAGGCAGGAGTTGAAGATATTGGTTAAATATGCTATGGCTGTTCGGGAAAGGCTTTTTAATATTAAGTTGTTAATTCTATCATATCCAGGGGCTTTTTTGACAGGTAGAGATTTGATGATTTTATTTATTTCTTTAGGTGATGTGAAGTGTATTTGATGATGTGGGCCATATGTCTTTTCATTGACTGTTTTACTAATTGTGAGATGACTAGGGTGCGGTTTAGTATTATTCAGTATGAATGTGGATGCAAAGTAATTTGCTAGCTCTTCGGCTTTCTGAGCAGGCGTATACACTTTTCTGAGGGGGGGTCTAATGAAGGGATGGTATTCTTTTTTCTTAATATTTTGTTTGTGAGTTGTCAAAGGAATTTTTTATTAGTGTTTAGTGATTGCTGATTGTTGAAGTTTTTGGTAGATTTCCGTACAATGTTTATTAGTGTGTTAAGTTCTAATTTGAGCCCTGTAAACTAACCTAACGTCTAAATCACACGTACGATCTTTTCCAAATCGAAGAAACCCCTGTACATCTGGCTCTAGTTGAAGCGTTGAAATTTTGAAATTAATCTTTAAAACTTGGGAGTTCTTTTCATGAAGCCCCCCGGTCATTTTCACAATTTTCTCAAAAACGGCTCCAAATTTTTTCTTAAATTTCATGTAAGAACAGAGTAAAATACATTTATGAAAGTCTGATTTCCATGGTTAACTGTAAAGTTTCGAAAATTTTCAAAGTTAAAATTTTTTCCGGCTTGTTCCTATAACTTTAAAATTGAAGATAGAGATTTTTCCTACAAATGAAATTTGTTGTCCATAAATATATCTTTAATTAAGATCATGTAGATATTTTTGAAAATTTTAGTAGCTTTCGTACAATATTTGCAACTTAAAAAAATGCGGAGTGGCGAGGAATCTGACAATAATTCTAAAATGTGTACTTTAGGATTGCACGTAATGGCAAATGAGAATCAGCTTCCTTTCAAACTATGAATTACAATTTATTCTGAATTCCAAAAGTTGTTAACTATTATCAATTAATATAATTTATAGTTAGGTCATGACCATTTTTATCTTGTTATTGCAATAACAGCGTTATAGATTTATCATTCCTAGCCTCTTCGCGCGCACGTTGCTCGATGTTGCCACGTTATATATAATCCAATCTTCCTTCTTGTCGAAGTCCAAGATGATCAGCGACCAAGTTGAAACTTCCACCAACCACTTCACAAGCACTGCCTATACTCTTTATCTTGCGCCTCAGGTGGGCACCTATATCAAACTGATTACTTTTTCCAAGTCGGAATAATATCCTTCTAATATTATTTTCTATCACATAACCTGGCAATTCACAATTAGCTGGTAAAATTTCTAAGTCGAATCTCGTAACTTCATCGCGAAAGTATTCTAAGTTCACTTTCCAGTTCCCTCATGAAAATATTACAAGTCCGAGTTTGGAATGGTACAACACGTAAATTTTACAAGTTCCAGTTGTATACCTAATGCGGAAATATTCTAAGTTCAAGTTTAATGCTCACTCTCACGAAATATTACAAGTCCCGATTAGATAATTAACCCCAGGAAAAACTCCCCAAGCGACCCGCTCACTACCACAACACGAGTCGGAATGCCGTAATTCCCAATCTGATCCACCCTTCAAAGCTCGCTGTGTTTTTTCCTCTCGTTTTTTTTCGCGTTGCTATGGTGTACCCTCTGCGTATCTGCACCACAGAAACCCACGTCTCAGAACGAACTCGCGTTGCTATGGTGTTCTGCGTATCTGCATCACAGAAACCCATGTCTCAGTACGAACTCGCGTTGCTATGGTGTACCCTCTGCGTATCTGCACCATAGAAACCCACGTCTCAGGACGAACTTGCGTTGCTATGGTGTACCCTCTGCGTATCTGCACCATAGAATCCCACGTCTCAGGATGAACTCGCGTTGCTATGGTATCCTCTGCGTATCTACACCATAGAAACCCACGTCTTTTGCAATATTTTGACCTTTATTTGCCTACATTTTTGGTATTTCACAACTTCAAATGTAGTTTTTCGATAACTCAATAGATTCCTGTGAAAAAGGGCTTCAAATTTTGCATTTACAGTAATGCTTAATTGCTGTTTTCTTAAAAACAGCTTCAAATTTGTCAATGAAAATTGCTATTTATGACGACGTTATCGCACTTATATAGGTGGCATAGGTCCGATTTGCAGCATTAACTCTGAATTTTTGCAAATTGTAAAAGAATGCATTTTTTGGGAAACTTCAAGTACAATATTGAAAATAGAGACTTTTCCTTGCAAATAAAATTTGTGGTCCATACATAGTTCTTTCATTAAGGTCATGTACAATTTTTTAAACTTCTAGTAGTTTTCGTGCAAAAGTGCGTGCAATATTTGCAATTTTAAAAAGCAATAAAAACATGAATTTCTCAAAAGTGGTTCAAAATTGTTTCTTTAAGTTTTTGATAGGGTTAGTTCCAAACTAACCCTATAGATGACATAAACACAATATTACTCTATTCTTTTTTTTTTTCAAAAATTACAAACATGTATTTTTTTACTTGTCTCTCACGTTGGTAATATTTAATTTTGAGGCTATTTCTTCACAATATTATATTTATGAGTGCATGTGCTTTAGATAATGTCAAATACAGTTTCTCGAAATCTCAAGGATTTTTCTGTAAAAATGGGCTCAAAATTCCGCATTTTCACAAACGTTCAAACGTCATTTTCTCAAAAATTACTCCAAATGTTTTCTTCAAATTTTTCCAATGGATAGTGTTTAATGTACTGTTAAGTTTATGTAGGTGTATCATTTTGTTTTTCAAAAATTACACATGTAATTTTTTTAATATCTCTCACGCTGTTATTATGCACATTTCCATCGATTTGAATACATTATTGCATTTGTGAGTGAAAGTGCTTCAAATTGCGTCCAATTAAGGTTTTCGAGAACTAAAGGAGATTTCTGTGAAAAGAGCTTCAATATTCGCATTTAAAGTAATGTTTATTCGCCATTTTCTTGAAAGCGGCTTCAAACTTTTCAATGAAAATTTCTATTTACGACGAGATTTTACTCTTCTTTAATATTCTTGAAGTAATATTTCAGTGACACTATTAAAAAAGTGAAAAGGTAAGAAAATGTCAAAAAACTGTTAAGTGGGCGACGATAGATGACAGCTGCAATGAGGACGGGGCAAGACCGTGAAACCAGTTCACACCAAGGAAATTAGAAAACTTAACTATGAGAAAGTCTGTGCCATTCTATAGAACCTCTAGTTATTCATATCACCCAACGTAAATCGGAGCAAATTTCATCTAAAAAATGCCTTTTTATCGTGAAATAAATTTTTTACACAATACTCACTATCTATCACAGTGGGCAGCAGTCAGAACGTAGGTCTCGCTGATTGTAGAACCACCGCAGATGTGGCTGCCATAATACTCTAGAGAGATCTAAGAATAAAAGAGCTTTTTTTAAATAAAATATCGTCGTCGACAAAACGATGGTCGCAAATTACACTTTTCAAAACAAAACAGGTTTTCCTAACAAGAACATTATGATTTTCCTACAAACTTTCTACTAGGGTACGCTTTGTTGGTGCATGGTCAACTAGTTGTGTTTACAGTAAAAAGTTTTGGTAAGGATTCTAAAGGTCAAGAAAATGTGCGTAGACTGTAATTCCTCCATAATTTACATTCAGTTTTTTGCTGTCTTGGCGATATATAAATACATAAATCTATTTCATTAAAATTTTTTTGACAAATTTTTAAATATTTACTAGAGGTACTAGATTTACTAGAAATAAATGTATTAAATTGAAGTGAATCGAATTTAAAATCATTTAAAACAGTTAAGAAAAGTTACTAGTAATTTTGTTATCCACGGAACTTTACCGTATTTTTCCTGTATGGAGTTCGGAATATACCATATAGCATATAAATGTGTCTAGAAATGTAAATAGTTGATGAGGGCTATCTGCATGGTAGGGTGGTGCTTTCACCGCCAACGATGCGCCCATCCAGGCGGGGGAGGGGAACTTTACGTGTGGTGCCAACTGCAAGGAAGAAAACGTTTCATTAGAGCTTGCTCAACTTTTGCGCGCAGAATTCAAACACCATCTGGGAAATAGATCTCAATAGATGCCCAGTATAAAAAAAGGTTTTAAGGCTGAGGTTTTCCTTTTGCAACTTGTGGGATCTATTGTAGACGCTGTGTTATCTGAGCGTGAGATCTGTGTGTGGTACTTTGGGAATATGCAATGGTGCATACATGCCATGCCATTGTGACTATATGCGGTTGGTTGAAATGGCGCTAGACTACTATCAACTGTTCCCGATAATGAGCGTGTAGCTACATCACATTGGAGTCTGGAAGTAACCCAGTGGCTGACGACGGTTTTAGAGGAGATGCATCACAAAGTTCTAGCGCATACACAGTGGGTTTTTTTCGCGATTCAGGAATAAATTACATTATTTTTGTGATACATGCCCAATGTTAGTTTATTTGTTGCAATACATTTTCAATTAACACATTTGTAAAAGAAGAATGCTGTGTCATAAAAATTAATTTGCAGGAAATGTGAATCGTTGAATTGAAATTAACTTCTATTTAATCTCTGCATTTCTAGTGTCGTTTGATGCCAAATTGTAACAGAATATTTATTATAGATCAAGTAATTGCATCATTGCATTACCGTATACCGTTGGGCCCTTAGGGTTACCGTTTGCATGTTACGATAAAATGCTTCGCAATAACATTGAAGATTGCATATACACAATGAAAATATTTTATTTCTGAATTCCTAAAATTTTCTTTGCACTCACGTCCGTATTTCAAGGAAAGTGATTCTGAAGGAATCTCATCCTTCCCTTGCTAATGACGCTTCATTCAACGAATTCGATTTCATATCGAAGCTCGCCGCTACCAGGTAGAAAAAGACCGCGGCCTTGGACATATCTAATGCTTCCTAGTACAGGCTGCCCAGAGCTCAGTGAGATGCTGTTATTTTCTTCTTTATATCCACGTCACGTGATAAAAATGAATCAAGTGAATATGCAATTGGGTCTTCCAAGAGGTACTTGAGAATTCCTTAAGAGGGTTTGAAGATCGAAAGAAATTATCAGATAGAGATTGTTTCGAGCTCTCATTTTGTTTCGATTTTCTAAAGAACAGTGTCATTTAAAGCCACTTTAGTCGCGTCGCGGAGGTTTGCTCCGTGTCTCTTTTTCTTTCCTTGTCATTTTGTTGCGAAACTGAGAATGGTCGCACAGTTCTCACAATCAGAACCTTCCTGCAAACATCTTTCAAATCGATTGGGAGATGCACAGCAGTGTGCTACCGGTAGTGGTAGCTCAGTGCATCAACTGATGTCACTGCAGCGCCTCTGACCGGGAGGTCCTAGGTTCCCACTCCCCACGGCGGCAGGATTTTCGACACTAGCTTTTCAGCCATGTCGAATTCAGTCGCTGTCTGGAGGAGAATCCTAGCGGCCGGCTGCTCTGATCGGTAGTTTTCCGTGGTTTCTCCGATCAACACCAGGTGAATGCCGGAGCAGTACCCTAACAAACGGGCCACGGACCGCGCGCGATCTGCCCTTCCTCTTCCTTGTCCTATCCTGTCCCCTTACACACACACTGACACAAACATGCACTACACTGCCACATATTCCGGGAGACCGGTCGGGACCTTGGAGCTTGTCCCGGCTGGAGCGGTGCCCCGCTGGTGGGAAAGTCCTGGTTAGGGAGAAACCCCACTAGCCGACGGTAGGTCGGTGCCGGATCTCGCCATCCAGCAGGGAAAGATATTTCACCATCTCCTGAGAAAAAACATGCACCACACTTACGGGACTAATGACCGAAGCAGTTGACGCGCCCGGAAACACGAAAAAATCAATCAATCAATCAAAGCAGTAATGTGTTAAGTTAAATCCTCGACAGGTGACAACGTATGTCTCAACCGCGTGCGCTGACTCGGAGGTTATCTCCGTGACGCGAGCGTTGCCGAGTTTTCGATTTCTCGTTCGAATGCATTGTGCTGCTTGAAGCATTTATAGTTTCTTCAGGTATTTTCATCATACAATATCGTCGATAAAGAGGAACAATTTAGAAAAATGGTTTTGGATGTGCTTGATGAAGCTACTGATTTTGAAATTGCTGATGAATTCGACAACGAGGAAGAAGGTTATCTGCAAGACAGGGATCGTAATTCGTCTTCCGAAGAATCATGCGACCCGCCTTTCATCTGCAACTAATTCCTGCGTCCAGAAACAAATAAACATGCAAATATATCCATGAACGAAAATGATAATGTGGTAAAATAGTTCAAGGTGAGGTAGGCTGTAAAAAACAACGTATTTCAATCGAGTTTCCAGATGAAATTGAAGAATGTGAATTTAATGACGCTGTAACTTATTCTGACAATTATTGTCTTGGTTGCTCTTCATTTACAGGAAAAAACAAAAGAAAAATGTATGGCATATGTGTAAAATGCTTAAAAAAATTCGTACACCTCACCATAATATTGACTTTTATTTACCAGGGGTGAAAGGTCAAGGACGCAATATGTCCGTATCTGGTACGTGAAACATCTTCTTTCCTGATTCATTATTAGAGAAAATAGTAAAAATCACAAATCAGAGGACACATGAAGGCGGATAAAACTGAACTTGTGAAAGGGAAATATACTATTCGGTTTGAAATAAAAGCCGTGTTTGTTGCTGCATCCAACTCCCATAAATTACGTTCAAAAATGTATCAACTGGGAGACTGTTAATCGCATGCCCCAAAATCAAAAACTACGAATAATTGTCAAAGGCTGGAAGACGTCCTATCCGTGAGTGAGGAAAAAATCGTCAAACCACAATCAGATGTTACACGTACAGACGTTTCATTACTATTCAAATTCATAAAAATCCCTCACATAATAACAATATCATTATGTTTATAATTCATATTTATGTAAAACTGAACAATATATTACTATGCATTAAAGACTGTGTCAATTAGAATATTTTTGGCTGATTAAATGTTTTGTTTGCGCCCAATTTCCGAACCCGGAGGTATCCTTCGTGACGCGACTATTCAAGGTAAATCGATTCACGCGACTAAAGAAGGGTTGAAACCCACGTAAATAATTAAAGATTCTCTAAAAATTACAAATATTACTCAAATAATACAAATATTATTCAAAGAAAAATACTTTTAATTATTGATGTCTATGATTACATGCATTGACGTTTAAATGTCAACTCCTGAACGGGATATACCGATTATTCTACGTATAATGTATCTTCAATGGATTAAGAAAAAATATACAAAATCCCACTATATATTATTTTCACCAAATAGAATTACATACAACAATAGAAGAGACAAAAAGCAGCATTAAAATACGTGATAGAGTAAATTTGTAAATATGTAAATGTAAAATATGTAATGTTAAATATGTTTTTGTTTTTCCGAAGTACATGCATCAAATGCCCTTTGAACAGTATAATATCCCATATGAAATTCCACTGCCCAATGCGAAATAAAAAATAAGTAAATTGAAATATAAATGGAAGTTATACATTAGAGAAGGATTCAAAAGATATAAGAAGTGGAATGAAAAACATTGCGTAAAGTCAGTACTACAAAACAAAATATCTAAATTACAATTGAGGCGGTTGACATAAAAAGGGCACACATGCAAAACAGCTGTTTTGAAAGAAACTGTGTTGAAAGTTTTTTTTGTGTATATAAACTTTATGCCTTTTGAAAACGAGATAATAATAACTGAAATATATAAAGTAGATATTCAAAACACGTTATACGCATTTAAATGAAAGGTCCAACTCTTTACTTGTTTGAAAACAATAATTATTATGCACGTGGTTTTTTGCCCGTTTTACGCAGAACAAATTTAAGGGAATAAAATGAAATAAAAACGTCAAATATATGGAATAAATATCTTAAGACAAACTGAGTAATAGCTTTAAGAAAGATATTACGCCATTCTGCGCAACAAAAAACCTTTATGTTTGCAACAAAGGAAATTTGCTTGGCACCAATAAGTAGGGGAATATGAAAGAAAACGTCTCATTTTTTAAAACTTATTGTAAGAATTTAACATTTTCTATGAGGTAAACATTCTCTTCAACTAGAAATCGATATAAACATTTTACATCAGCAACTTTCTTATGATTTACATTTGGACGAGGACGTTTTTCAGTAGAACCAATGTCAAATCCTTGGTGCCTGGTATACGCTACAAAGTACAGTACGCTACAAATTGGCTTGCCCTAGAGAAATGATATCAAAAATATATCCAAGTCTTGAAGTGAAATCCTTATTCATTACAATATGAAATGGAGCTCTTTGATGTAGGACAATCACCAACTCTTATATCATTTATATCGTTATTATCACTAATTTTCTAATAATAAATAATAATAATAATGACAATAATAATAATAATAATAACAACAAATACTTCGTTCAAAAGAAAAAAAGATAATGCCTTCACAGTTGCAGCTACCCGCTTCTCACGTACTCTGCACATCTTTCAAATTTGGGTATCAACCTCAGTTTTCAAGATATACAAATGAAACTTCAACCACTTGTACTAAAGAACATGAACACGAATAGCCATTCAGCGTAAAAAGGCCCCATAGGCGTATGTGCCCTTTTTACGTTGACCGCCATAATTGTGAATTATAAAATATAATTTTTTAATATTAGTAAACAAACATAATTAAAGAACAATAGAGCAAAATGAAAAATATAAATTACGAAAATAAAGACATAATTTTGAAGGAACATAACGCGAAATAGAAAATGTACAAAGTGAAATAACTGTTAATGAAGGTAAAATGAAAAAGTTACTTTCGAAATTGACATCAATTATTGACGTCAATTTAAAAATTAACTTCCTTATGTTACCTTCTTGACGGCAAAATATCTATTTGTGTACCTGGCTCTCTATCTGTCCGTCCGTCCGTTGTTATTGGGTATCGTAAAGGACGCATAAAAGAATGGTGGATGTCTCATGTTCGTTGAAATCCCTGATTTTTCGAAAGTTGCCAAAGCGCATTTCTTGAGTGTCTTGCTACAGAGAGGTCGTGTTCAAGTTTTCGAAAATTTGAGTAGTTTTCCTGTAATTTTACACAAAATTCAGGCATTTATAAATATTTTAACATTTTTTTTCAAACAAACAAAAAACGGTCGAAATTCTTTCTTAATTTTTTTCCAATGAATAAAACTTTCCATTAAAAAAATGATAGAATGATGGACGTTTAAAGAATTGGTACGGGTCTTATTTTCGTTGAACTCAGTTTTCGAAAATTACAAATTTAGAATTAATGTGAGAAAGTATGTTCTGTTGTGTCTCGTAGTTTCTGGTTGCACCCATCTCCATCAAACTGGCAACATTCTGGCACATCTCGATGGCAATGTTACATTTTATCTTTCTCTGCAAGCGGAGGGTTCAAAATCGGGATATGTTAAAAGTGTAAAAGAAAAAGGGAGATGATTCTAATCAAGATGTTTGCATTTCTTTCACCGATATCGACAACTTCGTTCACTTGTGAGGAATAGCATCATATGAACTCCGTTCCCTTTCGACGACAGAACTCTATAGCTGATAAGATGTGCCCTTCTTGACGATTATGGAAGTGAGATACTAAATTCGTCTTTTCTCTGGCACCGTTCTAATATTCAAAAGGAATAGCATTTCTTAGATAATTGTCGCAAGTGAAATAATTTCATAGTCCTCTTACGACGTCAAGTACAAGTCCATAGAAAACAACAATATCATACAAAAAGTCTCCAGTGTGCCTAAGTGTGAGAATAATTTTCAGTAACGAAATTGAAAAGTAATATTTCTGGTAGACCAATTACGTCAAATAGAAAAATGGTGGCCAAGTGAAATCAAGGTATCAAAGAATCGAGTGATTCCATGTCAATGATAATGTAAATTGTAGATTTTGAATAAATATTTTAATGAAGATTTTTTACAATAGTTCATTTTAAATTATAATTTTTCTTTCTTTACATGCCTTTTTGCACCCTTACATTACCCGGAATAAATACATTTTTGTATGCCTATTGTGGTAAACATAAATGCCTTTTTGCCGGCCTATTTTACATTAAATGAGCATCGACGCTATCAGTATTCCGTCACAATTACATTCATATCATGTTCATTGTCATCATGACGCGATCCTTCACGTGAGCACGCGGTGTTTACGATAGGTATCTTCCACCGGCGGGGCACCCGCATCGGGAAAGTCTCTTAGCTCCCGACTTATCTCCCGGCATGTGTGGTAGTGTAATGCACGTAAATGTGTCTGTAAGTAAGGGGTGAGGATAGGACAATGAAGTGGAAGGAGGATCGCGCGCAGTCCGTAGCCAGTTTGTTAAGGTACTGTTCCGGCATTCGCGTGCTGTTGATCGGAGAAACCACGGAAAACTACCGCCGATCGGAGCACTCAGCCAGTCATCCGAATCCTCGCCCACAACCTCTGAAGTCGACCTAGCATGTACCTAGTGTCGATAATTTTACCATCGTCCGGACTCGAACTCAGGGTCCCCTCGGTTAAAGGGAGAGCGGCAGCATCAATTAATGTCCCGAGCCTTATAAGCCGGCCGGTATCATTAACCGTCATCACCGTCACCATCACAACAGTTGTAGGCTCTGTGACCATCATCATCCTTGCTGCGATCGTACTGAAATAAACTGACTGATTTAAAACAAATTCAGCCCCAGTTGGAGCGCCATTTGAAACGAACTGAATATATTGATGATTTATTTCAACGTAATCCGTTCCGAATTTGTATAAATGGGCGCCAGGAAAAGATTACGCTAATACTATCATACAAGTTAACCTCCAACTCTAATTATAAATAAATTAGTTTCCGGCTACCTGGGTCGATGGGTTTCATAGAAATAATCACTATTGTATGCTAATAGATGATTATCCGATCTGCCATCTATACAGAGTGGTCGTGGAATCTGAAAAGCAAATATATTTCTATCTTGCTACTTCGTTACTAGAATTGGCTCAATGAGAATCATGTATTCATTTCACAAAACATGGAAATTTATTAAACACTTTTGGTACTTTATAATTCTGCACAATATGAAATAAAAACCTTGGTCATGACCTGTTACAACCTTATAATGTGGTATTCGTCTTCGCGTGCTCTTGGACCATCTTCATTCTTCTCCGATGTCGGTGTCCTCAGGTCCAGATACCATCTTCTCTCTTCTCTTCTTGCAGAAGCACACTTCAATCACCGTTCATCACTGTTTCCGAAGTTAATAAAGTCTAAGTCGTTCGCCAATTTACGAATTCCCAGTTCATCCCACGCGTATGCTGAATACCCAACGATCAATAAACTATCTGCTGTTAGCATTCCAGTCCAGTTACTGATAAATTCAATGTCCTTCTAACTCGTTCACTTGAAATATTTTAAGTTTTACTGTCCACACATAGCATTCAAATTCAAAGTTCTATCAATATCTACTCCCCAGTAGATGCTTACAAGTCCCAAAAAACTCTTAACATTAATTGTGCTCGAGCCGTTCAACACCACGGCATCAGTCAGAATGAATGCCTATCATATTCTTTCAACCCTGCAAAACTCGGTCCATCTTTTCGATTGTTTATTTACAGACAAGTCTTGATGTACTTCCGTACCTAGCCAATCCCTAAATTTCTTACAAAATGAACTAGCCGTCTTCACGACTGTCAATGCTTTTTCGGCCAATCCCTGAATTCTATACAAAATTAACTAGCCGTCTCCGCGATTGTCATTGCATGAAGATTGTTGACCTTGACAACGGCTCGCTCACCGTTGCTATGCTGGCATATTCACCTATATTTATCCCTATAATTTATGCTGCTTATAATAAATATTGAACCATATTTTGTCTCACATATTGGTATGTCACAGTACACATGCCGGGAGACCAGTCGGGAGCTCCGAGCTTGTCCTGGCTGGAGCGGTGCCCCACTGGTGGGAGATACCTGATTGGCGAAATCCTGCTAGTGGACAGTAGGTCGGCGCCAGATCTCGCCAACCAGCAGGGGGGGAAATCACCGCCACATACCGATTAAAACATGCACTACACTTAGGGGACTACAGACCTCTGTAATTGCCGCGTCCGGAATCATTAACAACCAAGCAAGTAACCGTGACCGTCACCGCCGCCTCGGTCGCGGACGGCGCCGCGCTTGTGAACCGGTAACCCCGGTCCGGCGGCGGCGGCGGCGGCGGCGGCGCGTCGCCTGCAGGGAGGCGGGCGGCAGGCCCCGCGGGATTCTTGAGTGACGCGTTGAGAGATGGCGCGCCGAGTTGCCGACCCGGAAGCCGCGTCGCGGCGGCTGCAGCTGGAATCGCCAGGGAGCGGCGCTCGCTCGCCCAGCGGGGGCTCAGGCGGGCGGTACAGTAACCCAGTCACGCCACCTCCCACGCCACCGCAGTTCCTTTCCGCAACGCTCCTCTGCTACATCCACTTACCGTTATTCTATACTTGTTTTTTTAATAAATCCGGATTCACTGGATAAATCAAACACACAAAAACAACAACTTTGAATCCGGTCAATTTAACTATATATTTGTAGCAGACTTTTCGACCAAAATGTTAGATCCGTGTCCGTGTCTGCAAGGTCAACATCAACCAATCAGTTACAATCATTACACAACAGTATAAACAGTGAGGCAAGGACGTGTTACCTGTAAAATTCTGAGGTTAAGTTACATCTTGATATGAAGGTATAATATAAGACCAGGAACTTAAGATCGTAAAAAAATGTGGTCTAATGGACCATGTTAGATAGGCATTGAGGAATGCAATCGATTTGATGTGTTAGGTCCTCTTTCAATTAATATTAATAGTTTTATGTATCGAAACATGTTGTTCGTTACGAACTAGTCAACACCCTGTGTATGTAAGTGGTGCCGACTTCGGTAAAGTGAAACAGCAATGGTCTTAATGCACCAGAAGAGAAAGTGGAGGGTGATCTCCGAAATAAACAGGAAGCAATTTTTTTGTATTGTTTTTTAATGTGGTATCTGTGGGTAGTATCTCCAAGATGGAATTCGGCACGACGTTTTGCACCTTTCTCGGTCCTGCCGCAAGATGTCGCATGATTGCGATCGAATCACGCAGTGCTGCATATCAAGCGACTCTAGTGGCAGGACTGAGAATGACACAAAAAGTCCTGTGAAATTCCAGCTTGGTGATACTACACACAGATGCGACGTTAGAAAACCCCAA
The DNA here is from genome assembly GCA_011170035.1 of Teleogryllus occipitalis. NCBI lineage: Eukaryota > Metazoa > Arthropoda > Insecta > Orthoptera > Gryllidae > Teleogryllus > Teleogryllus occipitalis. The sequence goes on from BLKR01003392.1 coordinate 75,646, forward strand.
GTGTAGAGAGTTTGTGCATGCCATAACGGTACTATCGATAGCATCGCATGTGCAGATGATCAGGACAGCACATTCGATCTTTTGCGCATGTATAGATGCTCAAAAGTGATGTGAAACTTGAACTGCGCATGCGCAGAAGATTGATAATGCTTTAACGTTTGAGGGTGCACAAACTCTATACTCTTGTTATACCTTCTTTTGTTAATGTTTCTCTCATATCCCCTTACTTATATCTACTTACTTTTCGTAATACTCTTTTGTTATATCCATTTTTCGTAATACTCTTCTGTTATATCAACTTTTCGCAACACTATTCTGTCTAAATTGAACAAAAATTACGAATTAAACTAAATAAATATTTTTATTCATTTCGTCAAAAAATTGTATGTAACGTATAAGGGCGAAGTACTGTCAATCGACGCATATTTTCTTCACTTCCAGAATCTCTTCCTTACTCGTTACTAAACATAGTTGAACGATGAACAAAGAAATTGAAAACTATAAATTTTATTCGTTATTATTAGTACAATTGTTTTCTGCAATCTTAATGTCTAGGTACTATATAATGTGTATTTCCAGTGGGTATACATGGATACGTATTGTTAAAACTTCGAAATATCATGGGTTGAGGGACCATTTTGAAGGCAAAATCGTATGAAAAATGCTTCACATTTGATATCGATATTGTATTGTGTTCGGAAACGTCCCCAGCTCAGTTTAGCGCCTTGCCGCTCTCTGCAGCGAATATGACCGGAGATCCTAGGGTTCGAACCCAGATGGACCCGAATTATCGACAGCTAGAAGGATCTTGGGGATCAAGACGGGATGGACACGGAATTTTCGACTAGCTAGACAGGTAGTTCGAATTTAACCACCAGGAGGAGTATTCTACCGCTCGACTACTCAGTAGTTTCCATGGTTTCTCCGATCAACACTAGGAGAATGCCGGAGCAGTGCCCTAACAAATGGGTCACAGACTACTCACGATCTTTACTTGCTCTTGATTCTCTCATTCTGTCATCTCTATACATACACGTACATTAACTCCACAACTACACATATTGGGAATCCAGTCAGGTGCTTAGGGTTAGTTGAGGCGGTGCCCCACTGAGGGAGATACCTAATACTTGATTTCGTCAAATGAGTGGCAACTACATTACACCCGATTGGACTAAAAAATGAAATTACAGGTTTTATAATAGATCAATTAATTTGTAATCCACATTCAATACTGAGAGTAGAATTATAATTTATAATAGGATGCAATTTTAAAATTTTATTGTATGTTTTGTCTATTGTATTTTTGATATGTTCTTTCCAATTTAGTTATGTATCGAAGGCCTAAAGCTACTGCTTTGAAATGAAATCGAGTCTCGGGCCAGATTAAATCACTTTGTAAATGTGGATAATTGCCATCGAAGTGTTCATCATTGTTTTCTTCGTAATCGCTTAACAAACATAGAGATATACGCACGTACATAGAACGCAGACACGAAACTTTCTTCCATTATACCTGACTCCGACCCTCTTTATCCCTCTCGTTTGCTCTTTCTCCCTCCCTCTTCTTTCTCTATCTGATCCATCTGTTTCAACTCAAGATGGCCTCACATTTTAATTCAAAACTCATGTTTTTCGAAAGTAAGTGCAGAAGTATTTAACTTTCTCGATAATTGGTACTTTTGATACAATTTCTGATTTTCCTAATTTCTAATCAGCTAAGTTTCCGAAACAATGTAAGTCACGAAGTTTATTATTTTTATCTTTCTTATTAATTTCGCTCATGGGTCACAAATATAGATAAAATAAAAATAGGAATAGAATGAGGGATGAAGGCGATCTACCGGCTGACAACCAAATTGACGTTGGAAGTTCCCGTCTAAAACGTTTGTTCTTTTATCCTCCTCGAAGAGTCACTCTCACGGAACAGAGTAACAAACCGGGATGCACCCACAGAACATACACAGGACGAGAGCAGCTGTCCACAACTGCGTCCGCAGCGCTCTCGCCTCAACGCGAGGCGGATCGCCAAACAACGGCGTCCAGGGCCTTCCTGGTTCAGCTGGGTCACGCCGTCTCCAACACCCATTTCACCTTCGCCACCGCCCAACCACTGCCTCTTCGGACACCGTCAGACCCGCTGCACCTCCAGCTTCAACATCCCTCCATTTTCTCTTCCGGCGCCTCCTCGACATCGGCCACCCCTCTTACCTTCTCTATCCGTCTGCTTGCGTTCAAACGTCATCTCTGTCTCCATTGCCCCACCTCCGCCTTTCCCAGTTACTTTGTCCCCGCTTCCGTCACACCCGTCACCTCGATCTCTGCCCACAACGCCCCCGCCAACCAAGCTCCACCTCCAGCTTCATCACTCCTCCATTTCCTCTTTCGTGACCTCTATTGCGACATCTCACCTCTCTGCCTCCATCTCGTCTACCCCTCTAGCCCTCTGCTTGCACCACCCACGTCATCTGCACATCCATCGCCCCACCACAGCAGCAGCAGCAGCAATTCATCGATACCGTCCCACGTCTGTCACTACCAGTTTCTCGGTCTCTGCCACCCCTGCTACCTCCATCTCTGCCACCCCTTGACCTTTGACACTTCCTCCGAGGCCCTCTCCATCATCCTACACCCGCCCCTTCTGTCCCCATCTCTTCATCTTCCTCCATCTCTGCTTACATCGTCGCCTCCGCCAACACCTTCACTACTTTCGATTCCCCCCGCCCCCTCGAATCATCTGTATCGGGATTGGCGACTCAGTTCATCAACTGATGCCACTGCAGTGCCTCTGACCGGGGGGTTCTAAGTTCGAGTCCCGGCGGCAGAAGAATTTTCGACACTAGCTTTCCAGCTAGGTCGAATTCAGTCGCTGTCTTGACGAGAATTCTAGCGGACGGCTGCTCTGATTGGTAGTTTTCCGTGGTTTCTTCGATCAACATTAGTTGAATACCGGAGCAGTAACAAACGGTCCACGGATCGCGCGAAATCTTTCCTTCTTCCTTGTCCTATCCTCACCCTTACACACACACACACACATACACACACACACACTAAGATGCACTACACTACCACACATGCCGAGAGACCGGTCGGTGACTTAGATATTGGCCAGGCTGTGGCGGTGCCCCGCAGGTGGGAGATACCTAGTTGAGGTAAACCCCGCTAGTCGACGGTAGGTCGGCGCCAGATCTCACCATCCAGTGGGGGAAGATCACCACCACCTCCTGATGAAAAAACATGCTCTCGCTTACAGGACTAATGACATTAGTTGACGCGCCCGGAATCACTAACAATCAATCAACCAAACCTCCGCAACCTGCACCTCCACCTTCACCGCAGCTTCTATTGACATCTCCGACTTCTCCTCCAGCACACATGCTCCTTCATTTCTACCGTCCTCTCTGCCTACATTACTCCTGATAGATAGCTCCGGTCTTTTGTGACTTTGTTGCAGGTGTTAACAACAAGCTTGGATGGATTGGCTTCCACTGTGGATTTCTATTGCTTACGTCCCTTCCCTGTGTAGAAAACCGATCACTCTACGCTGCTCTTCTTCGGAGCATTCCAACAGAGGATTCACCGTTTTGGGAGCGCCCGTATAGCACCGCTGGGTTATGTGGGAACGGGGACCAACACCAATTGATGGCGGGAGACTCCACGCGTATGTATAGCGGGTGTGGTCGCAATGGTAGCAGTTTTCGATTATCTGAGAGGTTTTCCGGTTTTCATTTGACTCACCTACGTACAATAATTCCATCGTGAGAACAATCATCGATATCATACAGCAGTCCCCAACAACTGTCTCCATCTCTACAATCACCTTCGCCACAACCCCCATCACCTTGGCCTCCAACACCGTTGACTCGCCGCTGTGTCGCCTCCACAATGGCTCGCGAGCCGCATTGTGGTGCGAGCTTCCGCACAGCGAGCGTTCAATGGCGCCTGGCGACCAAGAGGTCCTCCAGGAAGTGCCCTCTCCCCGCCCCGCCCCGCGGCGCCCGGCGCCCGGCCTGGCGCTCGCCTCCAGGTTGAGGCCGCATGTGCGCCGAGCGCTAGTCCTTTGTCGGCCCAGGTGAAGTGGTGCGCTCCGCGAGGCGGGCGGGGAGTGTGGTTCAGATTTCGGATTGCGGATGTTCGTAATGAAAATGCCCTCTTGTTGCCTTGCTTAAACAACGCTCCAGACCTGGGGTTTTCATTTTCTGTTCTCGGTATGCCAGTTTTTAGTACTCAAGATGAACTGTTGTCAGTTGATGATGGGAAGGTGCCGACGGGAAACACAATACGTTAGCAGAAATGAATAGAAAGTGAGGACTGTAAGAAGATAGGCCGTTATTTTTTCACTATCGTATTTGATTCCACAAAATTTGTTATATTACTATCTGATATTACATAAGTTTGACTACGGTTAAAGTTATGTGTTTTTATTAAGTTTAAAATTATGGAAACCTAAAAATATTTAGATGCTTTTATTCCAACACAATACATCTGAACAAATAGAATACACCGCAGTGATGGAGAACAATGTCACATATCACCAAAGTTTTTTCAAGAGAACTGTTTATATATGATTTTGTCTTCTCACTGAAAATTGTAGTAATGTTTTTGATTACTATCGCTATTAATGTGTTTTGGATATTGTTTACTATACATCCAGGAAAATCAATGAAATTAGGACAAACCTAAGCCTAACAACAAAGCTAAGGCAATTTCGAATCAGCTTCAATAGCATATTCCATCACAACCTTTTATACATAATTTGATTTGTTTTAATTCCTCAAAAAATAGTGAAAATTCTACGTAATGTACAGGGGAGAGAACTCTTTTTCTCGCACGTTTTCCATAATTCCTACCTCACGCTTTTACTACACATAGCTGAAGAAAGAATAAAAGTACCAACAAAATGTGATTAGAGACATAAGAAAATTGCCTATAATGTTTCGCTCCCTGGTAATACCCGAGTAAAACTTATTTGCGTTTGTAAACGAGCTACAATTACATATATTTATTATATTGCTCACAAAATATCAACCCCGGCTGTTTTATCGCCACGACGAGCAAAAGGAGAAATCTACAAAATGATGTGGCTACATTAATGTCCAGACGCAAAAGAAGGGGTAATCACTGCATTTTGTCAATGGATGAGGGAATAAGGTCGAATAATTCAATCAAGAAGGGATTAAACCTCAGAAACTGAAGTTTCTTAACAGCGATTTACATTTCCTTACCATATGGTAATATTATAAACTAGAGCACATACTTTCTCGCGTTGTTTATAACGACTCCGCAATTTTATTCTACATGAACTTGCCAATGTGTTTCGAAGCAGCAAATTTTTTTCACAGAGTTCAGCGAAAATGCAGCCGGCAGAATTCTTTTATCCCGCGGTCCTTGTTTTATCCGAGGAAAAAAACAATTTTTAAAACATTTTGAGGGGTTTTTGAGCAAATGTTTTTTTATAAATTGTATTAAGACTTGAATTTCGTAGCACAGATTTTGTTTATGGCAAAAATCACTATCTTCAATTTCGTACTTTTGAATGTTAACATTTTGCAATTTTCAAAACTACAAGAGTTTGCCGGAAATGAGACTAGTGCTAATTTTTTAACCGTCATTTTGTACAAACGAAAAGAAAATGTAAAGGAAAAAATTGGAAAAAATTTTTAGAAAAGAATTGTTTAAAAAATTTCTATATTTCACACTATATTACTAACAAACTACTCATATTTGCGAAACATTGCATGTTATTTGAAGGTCTGTCTTTAAAGATCAGATTTCATTAAGAAAAATCTGTGTTCAATATTGTAGTTGTACGAAGGAGCCGAAAAAATTCTGTCTGTCCTCCTTAATCTATCAAAAGTTGAGTAACGAGTTTTAGTAGCTATTTACAAGTGAGATTTTTCAAGAACACGTATCTGTGGTCAGCATTTTGGGATGACATATCATCAGTCGGATTAGCAGCGAATGGTTTGAATTCTTTAGATATAAAAAATGACCTAATGTTCATTACTTACGAATTCTGTTGTTTGTTTGTTTTGACAATGTTATTATTCAAGTTGGAGATAGGGTGCAGTATCTAGTGAAAACATTGAAATTTGTGGGTGAAGCTGAACATCGGGTAAATAAATGCCGTGAAAAAATATTATTGCTAACAGAAAAAATGTAAAATATTTTCCCAAAATCCTCATGTACAAAAACTTAAAGATAATTCTAAAATTGTAGAATCTGACAATTATTGCACAAATACATCCTTGTGACCGTCGAACCTATTGTTTTTAACATTTGTGCCAGTAACCACCTTTGAGAGAAATTTCTGCCAATTGAAACATATTTTGCCTGACACACGACACAATTTAACTACCGAAAATTTAAGAAAACATTTTTTTTAGGTAATAGAATGTTTGGATTGAACTATAATGATTCATTATTTAAAAACTAAGTTTATTTCGTCTATTTTAGCAATTTTAAATTTATTTTTGCCCGCCAGGTTTAGAGATTTAGTGTGCCTTAAGTTCTGGTCTCTACTTGTAACATTTCGGTCAGATTCATAGTCATTTTCAGTTTCGAAGTTTATTGATTGTGCTCTTATTTTTACCCGTAGATATACGCACTTATCACGGAAATGAGATTTACGAGTTTTCAAAATCAGACCATAACTGTTACAGTCATCCTTGCATTCACCACCAGGTATGCATTTCGTCTACTTTACAAGACATGCATATCTGAAAATTTTCTAATGTATCGCAGTACTTTGAAAGATAGCGGATGAGACCAACCCCGCTGTAGCTCTGCGCTCATACCAAAGGCTTAATGTGGAGTGGAAAGTATTAATATTCTGAATACTTCACAAATTGCCGCAGCAGTTCCTGACCGCGCCTTCACAATTTCGTTTCTCGCATTCCGCGCAGTTTCCCTCAACGAGTTTCGCATTCGCCTAACACGTACTTCGCGTTACTAGATGTGTTGAAAGGTTTCTGTGGTTTTATTGGAAAACATTCTTGGCATACCTCAGATTTCTAGTGGAGAAAAAAGACTAAAACTGTTGATTAAAATTAAATCAATTAAATTGTAAGATTCATGTTTATTTCTCTTTATCCACGTCTATCTTTCTCCATCATTTTCTTCCAATCACTCCTCTCCTTTTTATACTTATGCCTTCCTTCCTATTCCTCTGGTTTCTTTCGTATTCCTCTGGCTTTCTTTCTATCCATCTGATTTTCTTTCTATCCATCTCCTGTTCTTTCTTCCACTATTTTTATCCCATTCATCTTCCCCATTCCATCACATTCTTCTCTCTCATTCGATCTTTTTTTCTCCCAGCCCTCCCTCTTCCTCCTTAACCCGCGTCTTCTCTCCCTTCTCTCTCATAGTTGCTCCATCACGCACATTTGATGTCTAGTCACGAAATGTCGCCTAATGCTTCTTGGTGGCTGGTTCTGGGAGCCTCTGTAATAGGTCCTTCTCCAAACCATTATTAGATGCGCTTTTTGTCCCTAATCTTATTTTGACAGGAGTATCTCGAGGCGTTCTCCTTGCTCCGTCTTCAGTATCTTCACTTCTGTCACACCTACCTCTCCAAACTCCTCCCTTGCTCTCTTTGCTTACAACAAGTCTTGTACGCAACCAATGAAGGATTGGATGACGCAGTCCTCGAAGTTTAATATCATTCAATATTGAACTCTACAAAATTTCAAGGTACACTCTCCTCTCCAAGCAGTCGCCTTCTACCTCCTTCTTAAGATACAAGTTCATGACCATCCCACGGTTAACATACAACACCTCAGTCAAATCCTCCTCGTAGTCCTCCTTGAACGTCACCTTACCTGGAAAAACTCACATTCACCAAAGTTTTATTCACACAAAGAATCCACCAATTCTTCTCAATTGTACGTCGATCTTCTCCCCTTCAAATCCATACCAGTACTCATCTCTACAAAGCTATGATCAGACGAATCACTTACCCAAGTGCAATCTATGGTTCAGCAGCAAAATTTCTCATCAATAGACTATAGGCCTTCCAAAATCTTTTCCTAAGGACGAATGTGAATATAAATCTATGTGTTGCTGAAAGATACATAGAAAATTCAATTCAAAATAAAATAAAGGTTTCAAAGGCATTTCAAAATTCCATAGAGAACCAAAATGAAATATGCGTAAAGATATTTGTAATTTACCGTTAAATTGTGTTTTCAATATAAATAAATCACAAGGGCAGACTTTTTTAAAAGAAGGCGTTCATTTATGTAAAATGTTGTAATAATTAAATATAAGTAGCATGCTGTCGGGTGAATGATTCCCAAAAATATTAGTTCCTGCTCCTGAATGTAAAACCAAAAATGTAATATGTAAAGAAGCTTCACTGAAAATTCCGTTGTAATATTAATGTAAAAAAATCTTAATTAATTTTTTCTCACGTTATTTTTGCTTTTTTAAAATTAATCTGTATAAATTAATTCAGGTCCCTACGCAAACGAACTTGCGGGTCCAACTACTATTAAAAACTACTACTACTATTAAAATTTTGTTGATAGAAACGTATTCCTTTCAAAAATAGATCCTAACAATACTCGGGTCGTACTCGCTCGCAGACGGTCTGCACCGAGGTCACGTGAGGCGTCTAGTTGGTGCGTGACAGTGCGCTGCGGTGCGTTGGCTGATTCCAACTGCCATGAAACGATTCCTTGTACGTTCATCTTACAAAAGGCACTTTGAGTCGTAGAAATTGCGGAAGGTATGTAGTTTCATGCAGTGCCCTGTCTACAAGCTCTGGGAGGGTCAAACAGGGAAACGTGGCTTAGGGCATCAACTGATTGATTGATTTTTTCGTGTTTCCGGGCGCGTTAACAGCTTAGGTCATTAGTCCCGTGAGTGTAGTGCATGTTTTTTTTTCTCGGGAGATGGCGGTGATGTTCCCCCGCTGGATGGCGAGATCCGGCGCCGACCTACCGTCGGCTAGTGGGGTTTCCCCCTAACCAGGACTCTCCCACCGGCGGGGCACCGCCCCAGCCGGGACAAGCTCTAAGCTCCCGACCGGTCTCCCGGAATATGTGGTAGTGTAGTGCATGTTAGTGTAAGTGTGTGTGTAAGGGAGAGGATAGGACAAGGAAGAGGAAGGACAGATCGCGCGCGGTCCGTGGCCCGTTTGGTAGGGTACTGCTCCGGCATTCGCCTGGTGTTGATCGGAGAAACCACGGAAAACTACCGATCAGAGCAGCCGGCCGCTAGAATTCTCCTCCAGACAGCAGCTGAATTCGACCTAGCTGAAAAGCTAGTGTCGAAAATCCTCGAACCGAGAACCTCCCGGTTAGAGGCGCTGCAGTGACATCAGTTGATGCACTGAGCTACCGCTACCGGTGCATCAACTGATGTCACTGCAGCGCCTCTGACCGGGAGACCCTAGGATCGAGTCCCGACGGTGGCAGCATGTTCGACACGAATCCCGACGGTGTTTTCCACTCTAGAAACCTAGGTCGATTTCAGTCGCTGTCTGGAGGAGAATCCTAGCGGCCAGCTGCTCTGGTCGGTAGTTTTCCGTGGTTTCTCTGATCAACAGCAGGCGAATGCCGGAACAGTACTTTATCAAACGGGCCGCGAACCGCGCGCGATCTTTCCTTCCCCTTCCTTGTCCTATCCTCCCCCTTAGAACACACACTTACACTAACATGTACCACACTACCACACATGCCTGGAGATCGGTTGGGAGCTTAGAGCTTGTCCCGGCTGGAGCGGTGGTGAGAGATCCGCTGGTGGGAGATACCTGGGTAGGGAAACTCCGCTACTCGACGGAAAGGTCGGCGCCGGAGTCCCACCTGTTACTGATTTTCGACGCAAGCTAACGGGTGGGTCGAATTCATTCACTGTCTTGCAAGAGAATATACTAGCGGCAAAGTGCTCTGCTTGAAGTTTTTCGAGGTTTGCCAGATCAATACCAGGCGAATGCCTTCGCAATATTTCTCTAATACGCGGGGCACGGACCGTGCACCACATCTTTTCACCGTCCTTGTTCTCTTCTCATTCGTTATACACCCACACTTACTCAACCTACACTACCACTTGTCAAAAGAACAGTTTGGAACATAGAGCTTGTCTGGGTTGGGGCGGTGGCCCTCTGCGGGACTTACCTGGAAGGGGCTGCACATACAGTCGCAAGCCGACGTGTAAGTCAGCGCCGAATCTCTCGTTCTATTGGGAGCAACACCTCCACCTCCCTGGATATTACATGCACTACACTTAAATGACTAATAATCTTGCTATTTAACACGACGAGGCTTAATCCATACTCACTCAATCAAATTTTCTGTAAAAAGCGTGCTCTGTGTTGTGTTTAAATAACTTGGTTGAATAGAGAATACGCGAAAATACGAGTATTGAAGACCAAATAAAAATCCTGTACGTTTTATAAGTTAACATTTTCATTATATTTGCGAACTTTTCGTGCTTTCCTAATGCGTAATCTACAAATAAAGTTCTTGATGCAATCGACACCACAATAAATGAAAGTTAAATGATAACACGTAAAGTTTTCTAAAAAAATCAATATTTTAGCTTATTCCTGAATCAAATTGTGTCGAAAGCACATAAACATAATTTCCTTAAATAGCTGTTGAAATGAAGACTGTTCAATTGCTCAACCAGAGAACATTACTTCTCAGTTGTTCTAAGGTTCGCGAACGCGCCAATCGTTCAAATTGAGTACACTTGCAAATTCTATTCTATTTAACTTCTCTGGTGTGCTTCGATTTCTGTGTGGAATAAATGCACAGTAAGCAATGAGTTGATCTGATGTTGATCGGCAAGCGTTAGACAGCGTTTGCCATGTTTTCATTTGTTTCTTAGTGTTTTCCTTCAAACATTTATGTATTAGTCCAAGTGAAATGTATCATTATATGCGTCTCTCAAGAAGAAATTATTCTCCAAACAAAATTCCCGTTAGAGATTCTTCATCAAAGAGTGAGTGATGTTGTTAAATTTTATATCTTACATTACAAACGGTGATGATAATTCAATCTCTTGTGAAGTTTTCTTGTAGTTTTGTAGAGAAGCATGTTGAGCTGTGTGCATTTCCAGTCGTCATTTTTATAATATTCGTCAGTAATTTTATAACTGACAAATAACTGGGAAGGGATTTCTTGATGAAATGATAAACAATCAGTTTGTAAATGTAGGGAAAGCCTGTGTAACTACACGAGGATGAAGCAATTGTCTCTTCATTGAAAAACTGTAAATTAGTATGTGCTGATTGTGCATTTCATCAGGAAACTTCTTCCCAGGTACTGGTCATTTTTATTCAACATGTCATGTTGAAGTTGAATATGATGTAGAACATGTAATTTTGAAAAATCAAGTAAGAGGTGACGTGACTGGATCTCTGCATTCTGAAATTTAATATATTGAAATTTTTCAGATTTTTTTTCCACATAACATTTCAACCGTTGGTTTGTGTTTTCATCAGGTGATCTGTTTATACTGGTACTGATATGTATATACTGACTGGATGTTCTGATAAAATTTCCTAATAAATTTAACTTTATTTTAACACACTCAGAATGACAATAGAAACCACAGGGCCACATCATATTCATCTATGGAATTATATCATGGGGTGGACTATTTGAATGAGCCAATTTAAAGATTTAAGGATAGATTATGAAAAATTGTCACTTAAAATCCATTTGTAATGAACAAGCATCCACTTACCTTGCATCAACTTTTTGCATTCAAATTACAATGAACTTATAAATAAATATTTAAACTCAAGGAGAATTACTAAAGAAGAAGGATTTTATTCTCTCAAAGGTGTAAAATAAGCCAAAATAGTTATACATAAGCAATTAATAATTATAATAGGCCACCTAATGAGCATAAAACCTTACATACGTAATATAAATACTAAGAAAACTGATTTAAAGTGTTGGATTTGGGATAGTATTTAATTACCCTTTTGGACATTTAAACTGCAATGCACTTGGAAGTTTAGGTTTTGTAGGTCATATACAAAGTTGTAGTTTTTTTAAATTTGATAAAATATAGATTTCATAAGATTTTATTGTTTTTGTAAATTTTAGTTTTAACATATTTTCCAGACTTATGCACAGTTAACCATGTTTACTTCTGTAGGAGTATACTGTTAAGAACTTTTGGAATTCAAAAAATATATAAACATTAAATAAAAAATATATTACTGATGAAAAACTGTCTAACACCAAATTACACTTAAAAATTTTAAAATGGATCAAAATAGGAATAACAGTATATGAAACTTAGGTTGAAGTTCAGTATAATATGTTATAATAATTTATTATATAACATTATAAAGTGGACAAAAGCTGAGAAGATCAAACGTAAGTAAATATGTGTGATCATTCAAAGAATTTGCAATAATGAATTCAAATATTTAAATAAAATAGGATACAATGAAAATTATAGTAGAGATGTGTATTACCTATTGTACAGTACAATTTGTAAATTCAACACGTCTTTGGAACTATAACATTTCAGATGACACTCTCATATAATAATTTGTTTCATGATGTAAGTTTTTGATATACATTTCTATAGAATTATGGTCTGAAGTGAACCTATGTGTAGTTACAACATCGTGTTTGGTAGAATCAAGTTTTATATTATTTAAATTTTCTTTTTTCTAGTTCCTGAAGATCTTTTTATGGATCCAATTTATCTGTATTTAAGTTATCACTATTAATTTGATCACATTAATTTGATAATCTTCACATTTGATTAAGTAATTGTTATTTTTTTAGAATAGTAGAATGATGTATGAATATTATATATTGTTAGTATTTTTAATCAATTCATTTAATATTTAAATTTGGTAGCGAAAACAGATATCAGTCGAAACTAAAATAGTAATTCATTATTATAATTAGTATTGTAAAAAATATTGTTTATCGATATTTTGAGCCTAATATTAATATATTTGTTAATGAGGTTATTAGGATTGATATTAGAAGTTTGCATCAATTATATACAAGTAATATTTTCACTGTGAAATATTACACCATATATTTATTTTATCAATCATATTCCATAACTATTTTTCTTGTATTGAATGGCTAAAAAAAAATAATAATTAGTATCCACCACAATAAATTGTTCTCCTGCACCACTTTGTTAAGAGGATACCATTGCCATTAATAATTTCAGCACTAAGAAAATAGTTTAAAATCATATTGTAGTTCATAACTGAACTGTAATTTAATTTTGTACAATTGTTTGTGGTTGCAGGGCACATTGCGTATTTTTATAGTAAACTAGCAACATTCCCTTGTGCAAAATGTGTATCATGAATAATATAATTCACTATTTTAATTGGGAAATATTTGCGGGTGATTGAAATGAATGATTAAATGATTTATGTGATTAAAAAGTGTTTGAATAGGTGAATAAAGTATAATCTGGAGTTGATATTGAGATTGTATAAACTTTTATATTCTTTCAGAGTTTGTGTATGAGTCTCATCTAAATTACAAAGTCATTTTGTGAAAACTTTGAATACTCTGTTATGCTGAATGATTTCCTTTCTTACTCAATTAATTTATGATACAAATGAAACCATACAACAGTTGTAAAACTTTCTCAAAACAATCTTTTATACACGTTTTCATTCTTTGTTTTAGACTATCTAGCTTAAAATTTATTTTCGTTATTCTACTTTTCTACCTTAAGTATTTTTTATTTTTTTCTAAATTAATTGTTATTTCTTCCATGTTTCCCTTGAACATGAAGATAATGCTCCCTTTCCAATAATGGTTTTCCACCAGTTTCATAGTACTTAGAAGATCGAATGTTAAGATTGGTTTCCATTTGTTTCATTGAAGAACAAAACTAGAGTTAGCAATTTCCTTATATTATTTTATTGCTGTCCTAGAAAACTCCAATTTACTGAAGTTGTGCCTATAATATTATTTGTTTAAATGAAATGGATTGTTATAATGCAGTACACGAGTGACTTACGTTACTAATGATTTGATGATGACATTTCGTCAGTAATGATCCTTTTGGATTCAAAGAGGAGATCTAATGATCTCCTCTTTTTTAATCCAGAAGGAAGTAAAACTAGCAGAGCAATTTGCTTGTAGTCATGCAAATCATATTTCGAATAATTAAAGCCACTGTCAGGAGCAGAATTCTAGTGGATTCTGATAGGAAGTTTTGCGTGTTTTTTTTTCTTCTTTTTTTCCAGCTTAATACCAGGCGGAAAACAGAGGAGTATTCCAACAAACGGCCATGGACCACCCGCGATCTTTCTATTGTTTATCTTTTCCTCTCACCACAGTCTTTCTTCCTTACCCCCTTCCACCCTCTCTCTCCGTCGCTCTCTCCCCCTCTTTCTCTCTTTATTTATTTATTTATTTATTTATTTATTTATTTATTTATTTATTTATTTATTTATTTATATCTTTTTCTCTCTTTTTTCTCTCTCCTCGCTCTCTCTCCCCTCTCTCTCACGCACGCACGCGCAAGCACGCACGCACGCGCAAGCACGCACGCACGCGCAAGCACACACGCACGCACGCACGCACTCACACACACGCACCCACGCACACACGCACACACACACGTGCACACACACGCGCACACACACGCGCGCGCACACACGCGCACGCACACACGCGGACGCACACACACACGCGCGCGCACGCACGCACGCGCGCACGCGCGCACGCGCACGCGCCACACAGCCATACATGCCGAGAACTGAGAGATTTCTCCTGGCTGTGGCTGTGCCTCGCTGAGGGAAAATATCTGGAGAGGAAAATTTTCCACAAATCGTCTAGTAGATCAATGTCGGATCTCACCATCAAGCGGGGCAGGAACACCACCACCTCCCGAAATTAAACTATTCACTGCACTAACGAGACCATTGACTTGCCGGGAAATATCAGTCCATATGGATGTGAAACTATCAGAAGAATTGCATTTGATTTGCTTGTAATTATAAAGTAATATTTTAAATAATTGAAACGAAATTATGCATGGAAATGCAAAACATTTCCATCCAAATCCCCATCAGTTGTTTTGTTTCTTTTGTTCAGTCATGATACGTTGAACAAATGCTGAGAAGGATCCTTGTTTCCCTTCTGCGCATTAATATAGCTTCACTATTAACACGTTTCATTGAACTCTGATTTGCGGGTGGTGTAGAGCGGGGTGTGTCTGCTATTTAGTCAGTAATGCCATAAAATCTAATATCTTGTTTGTATCCAGAAACGAATGCTTTTATTACTTGAGACGAAAATTTCAATCTTGTGAACTACGTTATGCGGTACCTTTGTTCATAATGCAAAAATAAACCGTGATTCAACTATTTGTTGGGAAGACAATATAGAAATAGTAAAGAGAGCTATAGAAATGCTGAACTCAAGAAACTTCCGTAGATTATACTGCACTCGCATGCCAAATTCACTTATGGGTTTTTTCAATAAAATAAAATAAACTTTCGGAGATGAATTCACATACATCACGGTTTTCTCCTTCCTTTTCTAATTCAGTTTACTTCAGAAATATAACATTTTAAACGTATCATTAGACATTTTTAATTCACAAAAAATATTCTATTTAATCTCTTCGAAACTGGTTATTTGGGCAATGCCAAAACATCTTTTTTTAAACAAAGGGTTAGCTCATATTCGGAACATTTTATCTCTTTTCTTCCGCGACATTTCCTGCCGTTTACAGCTAGGCATTAACATATACTACTCAAGAATTTGCCATTTTTGTAATGCTAATAATTGTGAGACAGGGCTCTGTCATTTCCATCATGTACCGAGTATTGCAAAGTATACGAACGATTCTACAATTTAGCACTTAATGTTAGACGTCATTTGGATGTTTATATTATTTTTGTTTACATTTCTTACATTTTCCTTTGTGAAGTTCAAGATATTTAAACCAAACATTATGATTTCCAATTCCCTAAACAATGAACAAATAGATTTAATTAAGTTACTTGATGTATATATTCAACAATGAATACATACACTACCATAGGCGTGTGGAGCCTAAAACAAGAAGGGGGTGGCAACTACAATTCAGCCTACCCCTTTTCACATTAAACGTTTTTACTTACATGTGTCGTTTTACTAGGAAAATAATAAAACGCACTGTAAAGAGAATAAAATTAAAACTATAGTAATACAATTAATGAATGCAACTGATTTTATATTGGACCATTTGCGAGTTGCTAGCTGGCGAAGAGAACTTCAACCCCAAATAGCATTTACCAATTTGTCAGGTAAAAAGAGGAGAAAATCAGGAATTGAACAAATTTTTGTATATAAAATGCATTATTTGGTAAATGTTTTATTATTTTGGCTGTGGGGCTCATTTCAAAATGTCCTTAGTACTTATTCGACTCTGGGCTTTACGATAAAATAACTATATATGACACTTGTAACTCTAGGAATATACTTTTCGTACGCTCGTAACTGCAGTTTGTTGGAGCAATAAATAAACATTGTTAATATGAAAAATAAATGATTGCTACGTTTTGTTTAGTGAATTGGCTGAAAGTAGTTTTTTTTTCAATTTGTTTTATTTATATTTCTGTCATTTACGATGAGTGAAGTTTCCTTTGGGAAGATATTTTAATTCGGTTCCTTTGGGGACACAACGGCCCAACTTTAGTTTTCACCACCGGGACAGGAATTAAGGAGGGTGTAAACCGAATGCAGTTGATAATAACAAGAAAGGGGTTTCATCTTTTTCAATTGATCAGAGTTTTATTTCTTTAAACATCCGCAGTAATTGTTTCTTCACAAGCTTTAAAATGGTTATCAAATGTGGATCATAGACGTCCGGAAATTTAGCTATAAATTTCATATTGCTCTTACTGACAGAATTACATCGAACTATTCAATCGAAAAGAATGATTATCTTCCAAAAACAAAATTTCATCATTTTGGCACTGTTCGAACGCTCTTATGACACTGAAATGTTGGGTTTACTGTTCCTTAAATGATGCGTTTTTCGTGAAGTACGGGTATCGGGTTGCGTAGTTCACGACCAGCGTGATGGGGAATTTTAGAAAAACATCGATACATCCATACTTCGATAATTCACCAAAAGGTTTTCGATGTCGATGAAAACATCGACAAAAATCGCAATGTTTAAAATATCGATGTATTAAATGTGATGGAACAGACGGTATTTTCCCCATCCTGTTTCCATTTTTAAATTTAGTACTTAATGGAGTTATATTTTGTTTGGTCACATACGAAAGAAATATATTAGTAATAATGGTTATCGAATGTAAAGAAAGAAATAAAAATTAAGGACAATGTATTTTGCAATTTTTCCATTTATTCGTTTTTATTCATAAGTCAAAGAAGTAAAATGTCGTGATTCTGATGTGATACATAACACGTCGATATTAATTTCTGCTATATTTTGCCTTAAATTTGACTGTCATCTTAATTTTCTAATCCGGTCTAGTTCTGTATGGTCAAGATTCAATAAACAGTTGAAAGTTATTACCTAGTATAAAATAATCAAACTAGTGGTGCTACACAATGGCACAGGCTTTCTCGTACTAGTTAGTTTCCTAGTAATGCTCCCAGACGGACAGAAGTTTTGAAGAAAAAAAACAACACATTTTCTGTATCAGATGATCCCAAAACGTGTATTTCCGTTGGAACCTCAAAATCCATTTCCGCAGCATTACATAACTTTCTCTATACTACGTATATTACTCTGTATATACGTACGTACACGAGAAAGTAAAAGGTAACAACACTGGAGAAGTGTTGCAAATAGAAAACTGTTTCGTGTCATATGGGGATCGACAACAGTGACAGTCGACAGTGGCTGTTGATTGCGAGCAATCCACGAAAAAACTAGATACTGGAAATTTTATTTATATCATGAGAAGTTTTTGCAATGTTTCTGGGCAAATGTATCGATCAGAAGAAATCATCGGTGTTAATATATCTATGCTTCAGCGCGAAAATACCAATGTTTTAAAACCATCAATGTTGTTTTGCCATCCCTAGTTGGCTCACCTCGCGGAGCGATGTTTTGCCATCATTGGCGAAAGATAAATTGTTCTCCCTGTGGTACAGAATAGAACGTCTCGGAAGTCTTTAAATGTAGATTTTCATTGAAGCAGCATTACAGAAGAGACAATGTAGTTGCCATGGAGAACTTTCGAATGTCTACCCTCAGTTGTTTGGCCCGTTCAATCTTCTGCACCCACAGCATTATCCTGCAAAATTGAAATTTATTTACACTGTAGACTCGTTTTATTCAGAGTTATCAAACATTTAATTGAAGGTTTTCTATCAATTTTAAAGTTATACAATAGAAATTTGATCGAAAATCTTAAAACTTTAATGTTTTATGTGTGATGATGTTGCCTAATGTACTGTTACTGAGACATGATTGCAAAAAACATTGTTTTTCAAGAAACCTGCTTTATCTTCTAAATGGAATTGTACGATGAACTGAAAAATGCCACAAAATGCCAGGTCTGAATATTGAAAGGTGCTGGAATAGAAATATTTGTTAAAGTAATATTCTGAAATTTTATTTTCAGAAGTTTTCGGCAATGATGCCTTCTAGAGTAATTTTTAAACTAAGTGTATCCATTAAAATGTAATTTATAAAATAATAAAAAATCGTTCATTTAAAATAATAACATATCTATAACAAATTTTCAGTCACATATTTTGAAATATTTTTTCATGAAATATTTATTGTAAAGCGTTCACCCTTTAATGTTTTAAAATATATTTTGAAGGCAGCCGATGTCTGCAATGCTAACATATCCGTCTGAACGATTTTCTTTCATAAATATCTCCATTTTATTTTGTGAAGCACTTATGAATTGTTGATAAGGCTACCTCAGCCATGTGTCCTAACCCATCCTAGCAGCCTCCTTCCGCCGTAACAAAGATCTGAAAGTGTCCTTCCACTACTTCATTACTAGACATCGGATGTTTAGGGAAATGCCTATTTTTTTCTAGAGAAGTTATTCAAAGGCTGATAATATATGTCCACGAATCATGACAAATGATGACATATGACGAAGTTTTATAATGCTTATTTTCGCTTATTTTAGCATAAATGCCAATTTTTTGCATAAATACCTTTTTTAGGACTTTTTTGCCGTTTATTTATTATATTTATATACAATGCTAAGATATCGGAAAATCGGTGATGGTTCAACGTGACCATTCATTATGAAATCTTCGATTCACGTCTTGAAATTTAAAATTACGAGTTAATTCCCGAAAGTATACCAACTGATTTTTCTCCATTTCCCTATTTCGTAAATACCAGCCATGATCTGAGAACATGGACGATACACCGAGAGAACCAGAAATTTTAAGTGGAAATAAAGATAAATTCCCAGAAGGTTTCAGTGGTGCTACTGTTGGATTGCTAAAATATATGCCAGTCACATCGTTCAAATATCCTCCATATTCAAACTGATTTTGTCTCCCAGTCGTCGCAAATTTGAAATTGTGATCCTTGAACAGTTACTGGTAATTTGTAAATATTACTGGTTAATGGAAACTATAAAGAATACAATGTAGAAGAGTTGTAAATGTGTAAATTTAGTTTTACATTAAAATATACGAACTGGTTTTGTGCATTTAAGTTTACAAAATAATGTAGACAAAAAAATACAATTTTTCCATTTTATTGTATATGACTCTTATGACAGTGCCTTTTTTCTCATTATTCTTGACTTTTTCAGCGCCTTTTTAGGCGCCTAACAGACGATTTTTTAGTGCCTAAACATCCGATGTCTATTCATTACCAACTCAAGCGCGGACACCTTTTCATCCTGCACCGCTTAGCCCACTCAAATTAGGCAGATCGAGAGAAAAAATTCCGGAGTTTTGAAATTTCACATGATTGATTTTTGGTACCTCCGCATGATATATGCAAATTCATATTATTGATAAATGTAGATTAAAAATGGAATGACTTTCATGCATTGAAGGTATCCTAAAAATGAAAACTACAGCCGACCGTACAATTCTCGTCCAGACGCGCCTCAATTCGACCTAGCATCTAGCTAGTGCAATCGGGTCTCGATCCCTAGAATCTCCCGGTCGGAAGCACAGCAGTGTCATCAATTTATTCTCTGAGCCTCCTAAGCCGCTTTCAGGCGTGGATGCATGATTGTTTGTGGTGGGGTTCTCGAAGATGTCAGGCAACCCTTTCCATGTCTTCAAAATAGGAACCTCGGCATTAATTAAACAGGAAATATTGATCCTTAGGGGTCCCTCAGGCTGCCGCGCTGGGGAAGGGTCCCATCCAGGCAAAGGAAATTGGATGGTAGCCCACGCATATTAGACCAAACTCTGGTGGTTGAAGGACAAAAGAATCCGGGAGTTTTGATACTTGGCATGATTGTTAGTTTGTACCTATCGCACACTCTACAAATGTGGGAGTTTTCCTAGGTTTTGCACATAACTCTACAACTATCAATCCTACCTAAATGTATGATCTATACAGTATTATAGTAGACAAAATTTCTTGTAAGGTTTTGTTGTAAAATTAACCCCTTTAAAGTAATATACTCGAAAAGTCCATTTTTTATATAAGGCAGGGTCCCCTTTTAGATATCTCCCTTATACAAATGTTAGGATACGTTCAATGCACGAAAGTCATTTTATTTTTGTTCTATATTTATCAATAATGTGTATTTACATATAACGCGCGGAGGTGCTAACAATCAACCATGTCAAATTTCAACACTCTAGGATTTTTTTCACTCGATTTGGGCCAGGATTCACCTCCAGGTAGCAGATGAACGCGACCCAGTTATGTAACCAGTGTTGACAATCCTGCTACCGTCGGAACTAGAACCCAAGAACCTCCCGGTCAGAGGCATCAATTGATGCCCTGAGCCATCTAAGCCGGTTTGACAGCTTCGACTTATTCTTATCACGATGTAAGTAAACTTACATAATGGTGCTTACCAAACCAAACAAGGTCAAGAACTCAACAGAGCGCGTGTAGCTCTGTTGAGGGGCCGCCGATAGCGTCGACCAGATAAAAGGGTCACTCATAGTCGTCACTTATAGGATAAGGAAATACTTGACGTATAAGAAGTTACTTTTGTTGGATGGATTTGATTTATTTAGCCTTCTCGGCTATTCGCTATACAAAATACATATTTACATACATTGTTTATATCCGTAGATATAAGTTATGTATAGATTATATCTATTAAGTATTTAGGAAATGAATTTTCTACTTTGATATATTTTATAATTTTTCTTTTAAATTCTTTAATTTGTTCACAATTTCTTATTTCTAATTAAGGAAAGGAAATCCTTATGCACATTTGATATTCATAGACGGTTCTTAACATAAGTACTATCTTATAGTATTAAGTACCTTAGAGCCGACTACCGGTTTCGTGCGCATATGTCACATACCAGTGACGTGAAAATAAAATTGTTTCCGAAAATTAACTTTGATTCGCTTATAAATTTATAATGCTGTAATACAAAGAAATAGCGTAAGCGACTCGTTAATAAAGTTGCTTTTGAGTTCGTACAAGTTTAAAAAATCGCTTCTAACGTCGCTCGTTCTCAAAACATGTATTCATGCAATAAAGCTTAACATTCTAAACTAGATTTAGAGAATAACTAGTTGCATAAACTACTATTTCATGCTAATAACGGTAACTAGTGAAGAGATAATACGACGTTCAATTTTCTGAAAGCTTATTTTTTCACTTAAGATTACTTTCATAATCTTATAATAAATTAAAACCAAATATTTATTTTGTTTAAGTAATAACTATGGTTTATATTTGGATTGTAAGAAACGTAATTGACTTTCCAATTGGTATGATATTTATCATTTTTACTTCTATTCTCATGTTTTTGATCTTTTATTTGGAACTGTGGTAATGATTTTTTCCTTACACTTCTTGTTTGCCCACTTTCAAGAATTACGAAAGCCGTTATACATTATAGGAGGTATCTCCTTGTAGTTTTATATTGTAAAATAATTAACAGTGAGAAAACATTGATGAGCACGATTATGACTGGAATTTATAATTGGTATTCTATTTTATTGATGAAGCAAAAAAGTTTATTTCAAAAAGTTAAATCGTTGTCACAAAAAGGTAATTATATAACAAATAAGATATTGCCAGTTACGGATACTGTAATAGAAAATCGAAACAAAACACCGTTAGAAATGTAATGTACGGAAATAAAAATATAAAAAAGTTAACAGGCTAAATTAAATTTAGAAGATTAATTCCCCAAATCACAATAAAACGTAAAAAATATGTCAAAAAATGTAAACAAATGAAAATTAGTAAATTAAATTAAGAGTTGGACGTTCTCGCGTTTGGAGTCAGAATCTTATCTAGACACGTAACTTAAGCAGGGACTATTTACTTTATGGCGGACAACAGCCATACGATCGAAAAGTATTTAGTTCAAATACACTTTTTACTTACAAAAATGAACATACTGTAACATATTTATTATATCAGCCAAATATAAAAAATCTAGTAACTGGGGCAACAGCACTTCACTCATACCTACAAAATGGGCGTGGTGTACTTTCACAAATGGATACCGTGTCATTTCTCATTTATTAAATCAGCAAAATATTTTTTTAAAAATCCTTTAGCTATTGGGATCTCATCATTTTTACACTTACCCACTATATGGGCGTGGTCCCAGTACACGAGCCCAACACACAATCCTTCGCCGCGTCATTGTAGTGATATCCTGCTCTGCACGTGAATATACTGGAAGTAAGGTCAGAGAAGCATTGCAGGTAGCCGCAGTCAGTGCTGAGAGCGTAGCGCCCCGCAGTCGTACAGCGTGTCGTCCCAGGGGTCCCGTTTCCATTAGCGCAGTTCAGCGCAGTACTCGACATGCATTCAGGTCCAGTAATCAGCTGTACGAATATTCCGTCGGGGCACATTGCCCACAAATAGTATCCTGCATGGCACAGATAAACTAATTGAGGATTTGCTGGTAATATTTGGAAATGACCATTGCAAGGGGGAGGGATTTGGCAAGCACCGCTTGCACATTCGCCGGAACAAGCGTCGAAAACAGTTCCAGTTGGACAATACTGAATCACGCCGTTCCCAGCGGCTGCACTTGAGGTCGTTGAGCAGGTGTAGTACGACCTGCAGGTCCGATCCTCCAGATTCGGCATTCCGAGTCCGGAGACAGAACACATCACTGGGAGATTGGGAGTGGTGGTTGAACACGTTCCACCTGACACACAAGTTGAGCCGATACAAATCTGACCTGCAGGGCATGGCGCGAGGGATACCCAGTTGGTATGTTCGTCGCAGTAGCCTAGTTGTGAACAGTCACTGCTGCAAAGGAAGCCCACGTTATCTTCAGGGCAACGCGCTCGGGTTCCGTCTCCCGATATTAGTTGCACCTTCTGGGGACAAAACAGAAGGTTAATATTATTCTGTTAGTAGTTTTAAGGCCATTGTACACGGTACGGTTTTCGTGTAAATTCTCAGGGAAACTACTGAAAGATTCTTCAGAACAAAGAAACTTCAAGATCCCATACTAAACGTATAAAAGCCAAAGGTCGAGTGTACAAGGTATCAAAGTTTTCTATATGAGCTGCCACAAGAAGACACCAGGGGCTCTGCCGCCACACAAATGAATTGCTGAATTTCGCCGTCTGAGTATTTAATTAATCGCGCATTTTTCTTGATCTCCACAGCGGGGGAGCGTGGAGAGCCGGGTTTTGTCTACGTCAAGGAATTGCAGTGCTGTTAACTTCGACGGAAATTTCAGCGTAGATTTTTAAAAATTCTGAAGAAATAATTAATAGCTATAGAATAGAGTAGAGGAACATGGTACACACAGATCGATATAAAGAAAGAGCGAACACTAGGAAGTCCGCATTGGAAAGGAAGAAGGTGGGTAGAACTGCAAACTGAGCCGTGACGTTCGGAGAGAACCTCATATTTTCTACAGGGCTGAGCGAGGACTAGGTAGAAGAAGGATCAAGAGAACGTGCACACATAGTATATTTATTAGTGACATTTGTGAACATGTGTTTTCAGCTACTTCATTAATACATTTTTAAGTATTAATAAAACATGGGGAGAAAGAATAAAAACACCGTCGTCGTTATCGCTACAAGCATTTTTGTATGTGCGAAGGTTTAGTGGGTGCGTAGGAAAAGCGCTTGGAATGGAGGTTGGTTGAAGAAGGGTCTTGGTTGGGTCTTGGCTGCAGACTCAATAAACTCACATTTGCAAGAGGCAGTAAAACAAACTCGCTGAAAAATCTGAGAACTCGAATCCAGGTCACCAGTTCACTAAGTCTCGCGAATCGTACCTAGCCTAACCACAAAATAGAAAAGAATGCACGTTCCGTAAACAAATCTGTGAGAGAACGATTTTGCCGCTAGAGTCAAACTGTAAGAAAAAATCGAACGTACTAAAAAGTTTACGTGCAGAAATCGTGGAGACTGGATTGCGCGCTTTCTGTTCACCCGATTTCCACGAAAGCTGTACCGAGTAAAAGGGCTTTTAGAAGTGAGACTTTTAGGATGAATCCAGAAACTTGCTTTCAAGACGTAGTGATAGGGAAGCCTACCTCTTAACCAAGCGAGTATTTAAAGTTTCTTAGAGAAAATCTCA
Organism: Teleogryllus occipitalis; assembly: GCA_011170035.1. NCBI lineage: Eukaryota > Metazoa > Arthropoda > Insecta > Orthoptera > Gryllidae > Teleogryllus > Teleogryllus occipitalis. The sequence goes on from BLKR01003392.1 coordinate 100,271, forward strand.
CATAAAACTGTGTTTGTTATGTGAAAAAACTATTTTAAAATTTAAAATGTTCGAAATAGATATTTTGTATTTATTACTTTTAAAAAGTCTGCAGTCGTGACTCTAAGAGTCGATTTCACCACACACTTAGCGCAACGATTAATTTTAGGAATAAGTTGCGATAAGGACGGCGTCAACTGCCTCAGGAGCAGGAAACTGCTTTTAGACAGATTACGAACTGCAGGCGCACAGATTAAGTAGAATTTTAGTTCAAATCCTAACAAATAAGTGTAAGAAGCATCTCAGCAAATTTTAAACTTTTCATTATCTTTTACTTTCACATATACGCATTCCACCTTATCGAGGCTCATGATATGGAATATGTTTTGAATCCCCATCTGTACGTAGGTCTATCTGCCCGCATTTCTATCTGTCCGCCTGCCAGCTCAGTCCGTCTACTCGCCCCGTCCAACCGTCCAGTGCCGTCCGTCCACCCGCTATTCATTTGCTCGTCCCGTCCGTCCTTCTGCACATCCGTACTTCGTGCGTGTAAATGAAACCAGCCAACATTTACGTGTTATATGGAAAGCAAATGAATACATTTATGATAAGGTTGATTTTATTCTGCTTTCTTGGAGCCATGTTGAGTTTTAAAAAAATGAAATTTCTTGATTTTCGACTGCACCTACTCTTTACCATTAGTTTCGAGTACGATTTGAAAATTTTCTTTAGGGCTGAAAAAGTGTCTTGAATAAGATGTGAGGCAAATGATGGATATTCCTAATTTAATATTCATGTTCTCAAGTGTTATTTATACTGTAGAAGAAATGTATCTTGCCAACATATGCAACAATGCAAACATTGCGATTAAAAATTAAGATATTCTATTTATTGTGATTTTAAGAGGATCCTTAGTCTGGAGACTAATGAATGAAATGTTTCTGTTTTCTAACATCCACGGTCCAGACTTGCCTGCACGTGTTGTTACGACCGAAAACGTCGTCACCTAATACTCAACACACTAGTTTAAGATACAACGTCTTTTTCAATTGCGTTTGTGTAAAGTAGCCATGCCAATTCGCGACAATACATCCCGGGAGATGAAGATAGACATCGCCCTTGCCTATTTGCGTTTGTAAACTGTAGATTGTTTGGAAACCAGAAAAAGTATTTGTTACCAGCCCAGATGGTGGTCGCACTAGCGATAAAATCTTTGTCTTCCGCAAGGGCATGCAACCCAGGGTAGCATCGTACGCAGCAATTATAGCAAATCACACCGCCAAATACAATAGTTCCTATTAGCCGGGACGCGGTGTAGGGCTGAGTAAATAATGTATTCTGTTCCTTGGAAGAAAATGGTGTATTCTGCATTATGATAGATTTACACAAACATTTTATAGAATCGGCTCCGGTTAAAGTGAACTTCTGGGTACTAACATATTTGGTTCACTATATGAGAGGTTCGCTATATCCGATGATGTCAAAATTAAATAGAATTTCTCCACAATGAATGATTTTATTAATATAGAGTTATAACAAAATACATTAACAGCACGAAACGACTGAAAATTTCAATATCTTTATTTCTCTTTAAAAAGTAAACTATTTTCAATGATTTGCTGCGACCATTTTTCATTAGTAATTTCTTTAGATCCTTCTCGAGAGTTCGTGCTCTCTTCATACTTGATTCTGCATTGTCCGCTCTAAGTATTGTTTGCAGTCTTGACATCCGTCCCACTCTCCGAAGACCCTTTTTTTCCCCCTAGTGCTTGTATCCAGCCGACAGCCGGTTGCCCTTTCCGTCCCGAAGGGACGCATACTCGACCATACACTAGACAAACACTTGCGGGCTCCTCTGATCTGGGGTCAGCAGAACGCGAGGCCCTCCGCGACAACACACACACAAAGTCAAGGGACAAACAGCCATGCCCAAGGCGGGACTCGAACTCGCGACCCTTCGGACCGAAGCGCTGAGTCGGTACTCGCTCTTAGCCACCTCGGCCATCCAGGTCGGCCCGAAGACCCTTTTACTCCCCTAATAACACACGAAGTCCTTTCGGAAGCGGGATGGCGCAAGCGCCTAATGAAACTGGTTGCTTTTCCGCACGGTGCGGGGTATGTCGGTAGGCCGTGGGCCTATGGCAGTCATGCGCTTCCTGTCGCCTACGTAAAACAAAACGCTCTTCCTCTCGCGGAATATAACACCAAGATTGAAACTGAAGCAAGCAGTCGTCAGTTGTCGCCCACGCAGGACACGGTCTTTGTTTCCGCAGTGAAACTGAGTGGCATAAGATGATCAGTAAAGTCCCCATTCCAGGTCCACTACCTTCAACTTAGGGGAAACGTCTCCGATTACGATAAGAGTCCACAATGATGACAAAATGCCGCTTTATTATTGTTATAGTTTTATGACTTTTAACAATAGGAATCGCTTATTATGTTGTTTTAGCAGATTTTCATTTTGCCATTTTTGTTTATTTTAGCTTCTAATACCTATTCTTGGCATTTTGCTTTATTTGTGTCTTTTCTGCCTTTTTCTCATCCTGGCACCGATCTTCTTTCAAGATAGAAAAATACCCTGTGTTTTGCGCTAGTAATTTTTGTATTTCATCTCTTATATTTTATTATTATTTATTATGTAGTACTAATTGGGGACGATGAATGCATTGTCAATTTTACTATTTTGTAAAATTATTAGAAACGTGTTTACATTTTGCGCTTAAAATGATATACCTTGCAAATGCTAAGATTCATTTAATGATCTTAATGCAAGTTTAACAGAAATACATTGTTCAGAATTTTTGTTATAGAACGTCAAAAGGTGTTTTGGTTTAGTACTTCAAAACCGATGTTAGTGCTTCAGTTGCTTTCTATCACAAAAATGCTGTCTAGAAAAATTTCAGTGAATGAAATTATTTCATATAAATTCTGTTCTATCTCATTCTCTCTGTTCTTTTTCAATTATAAAGCAGAAAAACAAATTAAAGTTATGAAACAAAACTATACTTTGTTGTAAGAAACTAATTCAAGTACATTTGATTTGATTTATTTTGATTTATTTAGTAAAAAACAGTAAAAAGTATATGACGTATGGAGGAGAAGAATAGTTGCGCACATAGTAAAATACTTTGTATTGCTCTAAGACTGTTGCTATAATACTAGTGCGATAAAGCACTTTTACAAAATTTAAAACCAAATAAATAAACAAACAAACGAGTAGTTACTTACCACAAGTAAAATAAATATTGCCGAGAGAGTAATGGAAATCATTGTAACTTCAGTCCTCGTTGACCACCGAAAGCTGCAAATGCTCACGTACTTCTCCTTGTTATAGGTTTGAATTCAAGAAGTCTCCGATAAACGTAAAGTGTTTTGTAAATATTGTTAGTAGCTCGATTTATTTAACGTATTTAGAGATTTGATAAAACCTGTATTTACTTTCGATAAGATCATAGTCTTGTGAAATTAGGTCAGACAGTCATAACATACCAAAAATCGTCGAAAATTGAAAACTTCTTCTTTTTCAAGAGACTGCAATTATTTCTTCATAATTTCTGATTTAATTCGTATTAGTCTTATAGACGAGTCAACATGTACTGAAAAAAGAGGGTTGCGTGGAAAAATGTCATATAATCTTGGGATAGGTTTGCCCAGAAACTAATTAAACCCCCCAAGTTTTCAACATCCCAGTTCCTATGTTTACCCCCAGAAGACGCCGAAAACTGCATTTTTAATTTTTTTCGATTTATCTATGTAATTCCTAAATCATAAGTTCTTTGTAAAATTCATTAAAAGTCATTTTAAAATGTGAAAAAATAATATAGCCGACCTGGATGGCCGAGGCTGCTAAGAGCGTTGGGTGACTCAGCGCTTCGGTCCGAAAGGTCGTGGGTTCGAGTCCCACTTTGGGAATGGTTGTTTGTCCCTCGTCTCTCATGAATGTGTTGTCGCGGAGAGCCTAGAGTTCTGCAGACCCCAGATCAGAGGAGCCCACAAGTGTGTTGGTGTCTCATGTATGGTCGAATTTACGTCCCTTAGGGACGTAAAGGATAAGCGACTTTCGACTGGAAAACGAACTCTGAAAAAGAGAATTTAATTTCCCACAACTTTTGTGTAAGATAGCGACAGCTTTTCAACTTATTGGTGGTGCAGAATGGTACAGACTTTCTCGTAGTAGTTAGTTTTCTAATTTGTTTGGTCTGGGCTAGCTTTTCGGACTTGCCAGATGCCGCCCAAACTACATTTTTACTACAAACTACGGCCGCCCAAACTACATTTTTTCTGAATGTTTAGATTTCCTAGTGGTAGAAGCGAAATATTACTTGAGAAATATTATAGAAGAGTAGAACTTTGTCTTAAATGGAAATGTTCCTAAATGGAGACCACATTTGCGTAATTTTTTATAAACCACAAAAATAGAGCAAAATGACTTTTATGTCATCTTACACAGTTCATCTATCACTATTCCTACAAAAAGTGCGAAGAATTTTTTTATCGTTTTTTGAAATATGGCATTTGCGTGTTTCTGAAAATGTGGTAAGTTGAGCTTATTTTCACAAAAAAATTAGAATACATTATTTGAAGCACATTACTCATAAATGCAATAATGTGCACAGATTATTACAAATTTTGAAAATTTTCAAGGGACTTCTTGTAAAGTAACCCCAAAATAATGAATATCTTCCAAAACCGCAGAGCTGCGAGTGAGGCCAGTTCGACAGGGGTTCATTCAGTTTAAAAAACTCCTACATAAAGATTAGGCGCTAGTGTTGTTCACGCACGAAAGAGACGGACGGATGGACCGACAGATGAATCGACATTTAAAAAACACGATTTTTGTTATCAGGGGGCTCCAAAACGTGTATTTCCGTTGGATTATCTAAATCAAGTTTTCACATTATTAAAGAACTTTCTCTGTACTGCGCATATTACTCCATATATACCTACTATACGAGAAGGTAGAAACCATTTAGAGGAATGATTCGCTTTCTGTTGTCGTTACCAACGTCAAAATATATACTTAAAAAATATTCTTTAAATAAAGTTTTAAACTTTGTGATACTCTTTGATTCATTTTTTGCTAGAAAGTAAGCATGAAGAAGGAGTGAAACTCTGCCATGCATCGTTTAGCATTGATTGACGCCTAATACATTTAGTGGCAAAAAGTCGCCCCATTCTACGAGGTGACTTTATGCCAAGTTTCGGTAACATTTTTTTAAACCATTGATTTCAATCATTATCACCAAATAAAAGAGACAAAGAATGTTTTTAAATTTCGTATTATGTAAATTTCGTCACATAACCTACGTGAAAAATAAAAAAAGTTATATACTAAAATATTCCGAAAGTGGCACTAAACCACCCCGGTTTACGGTAATTGTCTTATGACCTTTGTAGAGAACGCCGAGTCAATCTAAACAATTATTGTAACTCGATTTTCTTAATGATCAGGTTTTGTAATTGGAAGACAGTTATAAAAGTCTGAGTAGATGGTGTACTTAACAAATATTTTGCAAATGGTTACAAATATTTTATATCTTACGTTCATGCGAATAATAGAGCTTTTTAGCAACAGTGAGACGACTTAATAGAGAAATCACATAAATTAATGATTTACAAAACAAATTTTCTTTGGCGTTTAGTAACGGAAAAAAGGTAAGTAAACACTCTTATTCAACACATCCCGCCCATATAAAACAAATAAAACGAATTGGAAAATAATACAAATACGGAAAATACAAAAGGAACTCCTCACAATACCTTTGAAAATGGATGTCTTATGTTAATTATGTCTCCATCGGAAACGCTGAAGTTAGTAAAAAGATTAAAAACAGTAAGTAGATTCATTTGACTCGTTTGACAATACACTAAATAATCTAAATGAATACGTTCAATAGGCAGCACACTGGAGAATAAAAATTAATTCAACTAAATATTTTATTTATTTTAATATTTATAGTATTCAAGCTATACTTTACCTTTTCTATTTCAATAGAAATTCTCTTTTTTCCAACACCCCCTTACGTTGCTACGAACACCGTCGTTAAATGAGTACAAATTATGTTACACTCTGAACTTACCAGAAAAGCACGTTCTTTGAGAAAAAATCTCGATCTTCAATATTGTAGGTATAGGAGGGCGCCGAAAAATATTTTAGACACGCAATTTTCCAAAAATGAGGGATTTTAACGTTGACTCCCAAAGATCAAAATATTCATTTCCAACTTGTAGGGCCTCAAGATCGTTCTGATCGATCGGGGATTATCAATATTGAACATTTTGGATAAACTATTTAAGCACTAGTGTTGACCACAGATGGATAGACAGAGGGACAGACGTTTTGCAGTCAATTTATTTTTCGATGTCAAATATCTACAAAACATGAATTCTCACTAAATAACACTTTAGAAGTAATTTACTATATGGACAAGAATTATCCACTTTTTCGTAACTAAGGCTCAGCAATTGGATTTTTTCCGGAAATTCGTAATTTTTCGGTGCACGATTACAATACTTTCTTTTCTTACGAAGGGCGAGAAAGTAATAGGCAATTATAATTGTAAGTTCATGTTAAAACCTTATGTATCTCGTAAGTTGTAAGGAATCAGAAATATTAGGCCCAGAAAATGTGAATGTACCTATTTTTTTAAAAATTTGGTTGGTTTTGTTTTCATAATGTAGTAATATCACTTAATTGCTTTGTGACATAATAGCATATTTGGAAACGTGCTTAGGTTGCACTAATACACTTCCCGTTATCCAGTGATTAAAACAAGCCTTATAAGATGTTAGTAATACAGCTTTTTCCATTTAATGACATTTAATATTCAAGATATTGTAGCAGATTTTGAAATCAAAGAGCGTCCGTTTAGTGTTTCCTCCGGCGTCTCGTGCGCTCCCACACGGTGCACAATGTTACGCTCTGAAGATCTTTTACTGGTTTTACTACAAGTACTCTTTGGTCACTGTGCTTCAACATAGGGCCTTCGTTGTTATCTCACTGCAACGAGCCATCGGCTTGCATCGCAGAGTGTAGAGCACCGCAGAGCGTGGGGGGGGGGAGGCCCCGGCGCTGTGACCGGGAAATACCAATTTTCTGTCTTCGCTTGAAACCAGATGCAAATTAATTTCATGAATTTCGCGTTTATTAAATGTACACAAATTTAATCTATTGGTATTGAATCCATTATTCATGATGTTTAGTAAATTTATTTTCATGTTAGGTTTGTTGATTCGCAATGTGTATTTGAGGGTCCTTTGTGTGATGTCGATCGGTCTGAAAGATACCTTATTATGTCCCTCTTCTGTACATGGTGTGTGAAATATTCTTCCCGATAGTATTTGCAGTTTTTCTGCGAACATCGTTGTAAATACCAGTGTGTGTATGTGTGTGTGTGTGTGTGTGTGTGTGTGTGTGTGTGTGTGTGTGTGTGTGTGTACATGATATACCCTTCTAATATGAAATGAACTAGAAAAAAACGTGTCCAAACAATAGTGCTTGTTGCAATGAGCTGAAGTGCGATCGCCGTAATTTCGAAATATAGTTCATTTTTGTTTTGTGGGAGTTCTGATCTGGTATGGTTGACGTAATTACATCAACGTAATTATACGACTCCCAACTTTTGCCACACACAGAGAGACTGATGATGTCGGCAAAGCTGTCAAAAGCCGGCTCTCTAAATAAATGTATTAAGTTGACGGAGGATAATTTCTTTTATTTCTTCACATTCTTTCGTGAGAATTCTATATCTGGCCATTGTCTCAATGCAGAACTGAAAAGAAAACTGCTGTGCGCCCTGAAAATCAAAGCCAAAACAAAGTGCGTGGGAAGTAAATATGCCTGAGACGCACACTACGTACAAATGACAGTAATACGTGAATATAGACTTTTATTATACTTATATTTAATTTATTTACATGAATTGCTTACGTTTTATTGTATGTTAATGTCCTGAATTTTGAAAATTTCATTCCCGTCTTTCGATGGAATTGCAACCTCTCATCTCCCCCCCTAATTTTTTGGGGGCACCAGCCGCTCTGCTCAGTCTTAAGTACATTTCCGAAGTGTTATTTTTTAACTTTCAAATAGGCTAATGAATGCTTTTCATTCGGCTTTGGCTTAATTTGACAAAAATTCACTGCGAATCTGTAGCTCTCTTCTATTCATTAACAGCAATCTCCTGTAAAAATAGAAATATTCAGTTAGTGTAGTGTATTTGCCGCTTCACATCTATCTATACATTTAAAAAATAAGGTATTCTGCCATGGCTTCGTTTAGAGCTTCTACTGAACCGATTGTAGTATTTTTTCCTTTAAATGAAAGAATGTGATCCCTAGAAGTGTTTTCAGATATTGTTTGTGTTGATTCACCAACATTTACGGTGCAAATTAATTAATTAAATCATTCTTTAATAGTACGCTTATCAATAGTCAATTGTTTTCTTCCAAAGGGTGGCTGTTTGAAAATTGATATATATGAGTCTATAGATGTGCGTCCCCGCCGCTTCATGGTGGCGCTGCTTGATGTTTTTGTTTTGATTCTTGAGATTTGTTCACAATTCGTCAAGGTTTTGTTTCAGTGTAATAATTGCATTGTGAAGATGACAGTTTGCATATACATATTTGCTTTTGTAGTGTATTTTGTAGAGAACATTCGGACAGTGGGTTTTGTGCGGTTGTAGTGAAGTTGTTTACAGGTTATGTCGAATTCCGAATCGTTGCCCACGCACCCCAAAAGACTCAAACGCACTACATTGACTGGGAGCAGGAAAAGAGAAAGTCAGCGTATGTGTCGTGATAGTGAGGTCATTTCGTTTTCTGTTGGGTTATTGTCTATGAAATGTCAGTTTTGTTCTACTTTGTACTTCCCATGTCAGAGAAATTCTGTAAACGAGTTTACTGTGTGTTGGTTACATGGGAAAATAAGTTTACCTTCGAGCAATATACCAGAAGAAATTAAACAGTTGTTTATAGGAGATTATGACACATCAAAAAACTTTAGAAATAATATCCGTCAATATAATAGTGCTCTTTCTTTTGTGTAATTTGGTACCGATATTGCATTGCCACCTGGTCATGGGCCATACGTGTTCAACATTTTGTGAACTCCACATCACAGAATATCTTCGTTATACCCTGAAGATTCAAACAATGCAACATATTGTGAACATTAGTCTGGGCACAGTAATTTACATTTATCTCAGATCTCACCGTCAAATTTTGACAGGTTCTTACTAGTTTGAAATTATTTTTCTGAAAGTAAAATGACATTTATAAATTTGATATTGAAAGGAATTTCTTATAATTTCATTTATTGTTTTTCGTAGATAATGTTTGTAAATGAAATAAATTTTATAATTGCAGGGATAAATTTACTACTAATTTTATATAAATATATTTAAAGAACGATATGTTAACTGTGAAAATCATATACATGCTTTTTGTGCGTTTAAAAAATATAATTGTTCTAGAGTCTTTAGTTTCATTAGACCTGATAACTCGTACAAAGTGCTTTTTACTTTCTGACTTACTACATTCTTAAGCGGTAAAGAGAAATTATTGTAATGCTTCAATGAAAAATGGCTAGTTTATACAGAAACAATGTAAATCAGTATATTACCAGAACCCACGTTTTGTGCGTCCGTTACTGAAAAATTGGTTTACGACAAAACTTCTGGGACCATGGTTGTGAAATTATATGAAATACGTTGCTTTTTGATATAAAATATTCCCATAATTAAAATATTAATTTTCAATTTGCAGAGCTTTGATGAAGCAGATCAATTGGGGATTATTATTTTTTGGGAAAATTTTGTGTAAATTGTTTGTGGTTTACAGTTTGTGTTTTTCACCAACGGAAAGACAGAAGTTTTTAAAACAACACTTTTTCTTTTCTGGGCTTTCCAATATGTATATTGAAATTAAAATCCGGACATCGATTACCTGCAGCATTTCATAACCATCATACGTCATAAATATATATACAAATGCTACGTGTACGAGAAATATAATGCTGTATAGGAAACATAAGAAATACAATCTATTAATATTTACTTTTAATTATCGCTCTTCTCGATAAGGGTCTCATTCATATCACTAATGATGATACAAAGGTTGCTTATCAAAGTGTTCAGATGGCTTCATCTGTCATATTACATACATATCTGCTTCCTTTGCACATACATAAAGATACATCAAATTATTTCTGACGACAGGAATAGCTTATTAAAAACACACATTCATTTTATTGTTAATTTTAAAACTATTGTATATTAATGAAATTATAGACAATGTTTTCTCACAAAAGGAACCCATTTCACACTAATAAAATAAATCAAAATAATGCATTTGAAATAAGTCACTACGTAAGTAGCAAAGTACAAGTTCAAAAACACCATAATTTCTTTCTTTCAATGCATATATTTCCTGCATAGAAACTCGGAAACATTTGATCTTGTAAAAATTAACACGTTTATCCAAACGTCTTTCCTTGAAAATCTCTTTTTACCCATTTTCATTTACCCAATCGTAAGCGCACAAAGACGCATGTATGATTTTAAGACCAGGAATAACGATATTGAACTTCTTGCAAATACTTTTGTTGTGTCTGATCTCAACGCAGAATGAAGTTGCATATTTGAATTGTCATACACGTAAAAAGTTTCGTAAAGTATATATGCAAACACTTGAGCGGCAATTTCAAGAAATTTTGAATTTTTTTATTTTGGAAAATTGGTTTTTAATTAATAATATTATGAAGGGTTTCTATTTAAACTAGTAGTGGTACAACAACACGTATTATCTTGCCCTTATTAACGGTTATATATTATTATATCGCAATTTCTATTCATAGTGAAATGTCAGTCATCACTTGTAAAATACATTACAAATCGTAGAACACTGGGGATGAAAATTCATTCTTTTAAAATCAAAGTTAACATAAATTTGGCAATTAAAACTGCGTTTCAACAGCTGTAACTTCTCCCAAAAATGACAAAAAATTCTCAGAATATTCAATTGCCGTCTCGCGTCGCGGAATTCCATTGTTCCATTTCAATCTGATATCTCATGATAGCTAGCAAATGGAGCACGGGAAAAAAAAATTGGAAATTCGCAAGTTTACAAAATTAAGTTCAAGAACTCAGTTTTCCCAAAAAATATGTTCAAAATCATTTTTAAAAGAACTGTTATTTTAGAACATATTTCATTGAACAAAAGAACTATTATCTACTACAGAGAGTTCGCTGAAGGTGTGACCAGCTCTAATTTCTTTATTGTTCTTTGATACATACGAAGAAAATATTTGGAGTGCTTTTTTTAGAAAAAATAATGTCTATGAGTCACGCAAAATTAGACAAAAGCTACCCATGTTTTCGAAAAATTGAAAATGATATTTGTTAGTCTCTTTTTGTTGATCAGATTTCATTAACGAAAAATCTTTATTATTATAGTTGTAGTAGGAAGACCTCGAAAAAATGTTGAACTTTTGCAGTTTTTCAAAAAGTTAGGGATTTCAACGAAACTGAGTCACTCACATTTTTTAAAGAATTATTAATGCTATACGAGGTCAAAGTTTAGTCCAGTGCTGGGACTTCATGTGAAGTGCCCCCCAAAATCAAAATATCCGTTTCAAACCTGAGGGTCATGAGATCGTTTAGATTGATTAGGGAATATCAATTTCGGAAAAAAAAATGATCGGTTTAGGCGCTAGCATTAACGACAGATCGTCGGTAGTCGTTTTGTTGGCAATTGATATTTTGAATCAGGTACCCAAACGAAAAGAATTCTGACTACACAATGAGTTGGAAGAAGTAATTTAAAACATATAGGAAGAATATGTATCCACTTTTTCGTTACCAGGACCTGGCAATATAAGTTTTTCAGTCGAAAATGGTTTTCTTTTTTGGAAATGCTACAATATTTTCTCTACTCTTCGTAAACCGTATAGAGAAAGTAAAACGTGTAAAAATATACAAGTTAAAAATATAATGTAAAAATAACGTTTTTTGTAGATGATTGGAGTAGGATCCAATTGAAATCTCTTTTCTCAAGTTAAGAGTCATCTCTGCGGTAGGGTGGTGTATGAATAGTGGGCCAGTGAGTAGTGACGCCGTGAGCGGACTATATGCTACCGCGATGAAGCACTAAGTTTCTTTGCCTTAACCGGCCCTGAAAGCTTCGACTTCGTGTAAACCCCTAGGGTCAACGAATTATTTGCCATAAAATGTATGCGGGCCTTTGCTAAACATATAAATGCACATTTTTCTAGGCTTTATTTGTGAGTGGTGCAAACATAAGAATTTACCATAACACTGTCTCGTTTAGCCATAAAAGGTTTGCGAAAAAGGTTTCTTGTGTATTCAACTTACCCCAAGGGTAGGTAGAGTGCCGGTGCATGCACCAGCAACGCACTCCTTCACTGTGTCATCGTACCGATATCCTGTTCTGCATGGGAATACCGAAGAACTGAGGTCAGAGAAGCATTGTAAGTACCCACAGTCAGTGCCTGCGATAGTATATCGCCCCGCAGCAGTGCATGTGCTGCCGCTGTTACCAGCACCATTTGTGCAGCCGTAACTGATGCCATCAAAGCACTCAGGACCAGTTCCCAGGAGAAGGTAGATTCCATTGGGGCACGTAGCCCACAATATGTATGAAGGGCCACATACATACGCTAATTTTTGGTTCGTCGATAATATTTGAGTATGTGACTGGCAGCTCGGAATGGTTGGACACGAACCTACAACGCATAGACCTGTGCAAGCATCAAAGACGGTTCCGGTAGGGCAGCGTTGAAGCACACCGTAGCCAATCACTGAACCAACGCTTTTTGTGCACGTGTAATATGTTGTGCATGTTGAATCTTCCAGATTTGGCATTCTGAGAGAAGAATCTGAACACATAACGGAGGTAGTACTTGGGGTGGTTGGGCATGTATTGGATGTCGCACAGGTTTCCCCAACGCATATCTGTCCGGCAGGACATGACGTAACCGGTATCCAATTGTCGTGCTCGTCACAGTATCCAAGTTGCGTGCAATCCGCACTGCACTGCCAACCTACGTTAGGAGTAAAGCATCGGGCGCGGGTCCCATTTTCTACCGCCTCCAGCGCCGCCTGTGTGAAAATAATTGAAACTAGTATTATTATCAGCATTATCAAAGCAGGTACATCATTAAATAAATATACCATATCTGAATTGCAGATATTTCATTCCTTTGAATTTAGAGTTTTCAACTTTTATATACGTTTTTACTACTTTTCCAACTAGTACTCGTTTACTAAAACAAATCTCACATCAAATCAGTTTCTGACTTTCTGCCCATCTGTACTTACCGCTTTAACTAAAAAAAGCTAGTAAATATATCAAGATGAAATTTATACACATTATAGACTGTGTGGTAGTAAATTACTGATTTTATATATATATATATATATATATATATATATATATATATATATATATATATATATATATATATATATATATATGGCGTAGCCAGGCCGGCCCGGGCCGACTGTGACGTGTGAAGCTGTGCGCTGACTTCGCAGTCGGGCGGCCCGGGTTCCACCCCCGTGCCGGCCATCCTGACCGGGTTTTTTCCCCTTAGTCATACAGGGGAATGCTGGGAATGGCTTGGCCTGACCAGGCTACGCCACGCTACGCCATGCTAGACCATCCTAGATCAAGATAGGCTAGACTAGGCCAAGCTAGGTCACGTTAGGTCAGGCTAGACCAGGCTAGGCCGCGCTGGGTCAGGCAGGCCAGGCCAGGCCAGGCCAGGCTAGGCTAGGCTAGGCTAGGCTAGGCTAGGCTAGGCTAGGCTAGGCTAGGCTAGGCTAAGCCAGGCCAGGTTACGCTACGCACCCCACGCCACCCTCCCTCCGTTGTTCCGCCCGGCCCTCCTGACTGAGGACACGTCAAGGTGTCAACATAGCTGCATTGCTTTACCCCGAGGGCACTAACTCTTGGTGTTGGCAATGGTACCCTTCATCTTCCCCAAGATTTCCTCTGTCCCCTTAGTTTTAAAATAATCACAATAAAAATAATTAATAATAATAATAATAATAATAATAATAATAATAATAATAATAATAATAATAATAATAATAATAATCCTAGCGAAGTAGGTCAGAGTGTAGCGCTCTCACTTTGCAATCGGGAGGCCCGGGTTTGATCCCCGAGCCATATTATCCGGGGTTTTCGTGGTTTCCCTCAGTCGTACAGGAGAATGCTCGGATGATTCAAAAAGACCACGATCAGCTCTCATCATCATCATCATCATCATCATCATCATCATCATCATCATCATCCCATTTCCTCATAATTCGTAATTCAAGGCTTAACAACTGTGAGAACAATCACCTCTTGTGTTATTTCCATCGACAATCGTGGGAATTCTCAAATCAGGTTATTTCTAGTCAGAGAATAAGTTCCTTCATTAGCATTTATATCTTTTGAGAAACGACTTGTCGAAAGCTTCCCGGTGTTTCGTTCCGCCATTGAGGTTTGCAATCGTTCAGCAAGCTGTTATTGAATTTACTGTTAATGAATTTAGGCCGCGCTCGTGGCACATAGCGAAGTTGCTCGCCTTCAACCACTGAGCCCCGGGTTCGATTCCCGTCGAATCTCATGTGAAGTCTGTGAAAATCAAAACGAGTTTGGCTGCTTCACAAGGGCTAGACCAACCCCTGTGAAGTGTCCTAAACCCTATCCCTATCCTTATTCCTTCCCAATTCTGGCCGCTGGGTAGTGGCGCAGGAGCGCGCAGCAGAAGGCGCGTACGCGGAGACTGGCGGTCCTGACAACTGACCTGACAACTGACTGCGACGTGACGTGACATGACCTTAAAGGTAATGGAGGATTACTCCTGCGCAAGTTCATGGAGAATTAACTCACAGCGCCAAGCGCTCAACGCCCCTTAAGGGGCTTGGAGACGCGTTGTGTCAATTTGTAAGACGCAACAATTTAAAAAAAAATTACATTAATTTTTCGTGCGGGTGCTGTGGTGTGCCCAATGCGATTTGTAGTGTGCCTACAAACTAAAATAGTGCGATGCGTGCTGAGTGTTGTGATTATTTTTGGTTCTACTGCTATCGTCACTACCTATCAGAATGAATAACCCAGAAATGAATTTACGTTTCAGTGACAAAGGAAGAGCAAAAGTAAAAAAGTAAAAATGGAAACGAGAAATAAAGTAGAGAAATTGAAGAATAGAAAACGTCACGAGAAAAGTTGTTATTGAAGTTGTTTCTCATCTTGACTGGAAGATGTAAGCTCCTCAGCTGTCGACTGTTGTGTTGTGAACAAGATGGCGCCGAGGAGATTACATTATTTCGCTTCACGTGTTTAGTTAATTGCACCGATGGGTTGGGAAGATAATGGGAAAAAAGTGTCCCCGAAACACGTCAGGTTTTAAAAATGAATTAAACTATTTGTGTTTGACATATCTTTAATCTTCGATAACATTATTGCGTATTATACCACTGCCTATTAATAATCATTTTAAACACTACCTAAAATTCTTCGCAAGTGAATCGGATTGTGAATTGTAATTAAGAAGAGAGTATTCTTGGATACAGTTTTTTTTATTAATTTTAAATAAAACAAAACGAATTCAATTGTTTGAAACTAATTCTTTTTTTTATTGGAAAAATTTAGACCTCGCTATATTTTACGTTTTAATTCCCTCCCCTTTTAAAGATGCGTCCTTCTTTTGCAATAAACAATGTGTTGTTGGAGGACGACCGTGCAAATACTTCGTCTTATCTGCCGGGTGTTGGATTTTTGGAAGAGCAGAACACGCTATTATACTATGTGTACAGCTTGTGTTGAGGCTGTGTGGGTCGAAAAATGCAAAATTCTTCTTAATTTTTAAAACAGGTACACTGTATAATTTCCTCAAAAGTGACTCTCGTCAAAGGCGGATACATCAGCTAGTAGTTTGTAAGTATTTCATTATATTAAATCAGAGTAGAACTCTGCCCAATGCGAAGACAAAACCCTTTTGAACGTCAGACACGTGTATGTAAAAAATCGGAAGGATAAAACATTTACATTTCTCTTGAAAGTACAAACTGTGCAGCGTAATGTACGTTTTGATAAGTCATAAGGGGATACCCACTTCTAAAAATACAGCTGCGTAATTTTCATGCAAAAACGGTAACATTTTTTTCCGAACATTTCGTTTAAAAAGACATTTTTTTTCTTTTGTAATACACTGACAGTCGCTTATTTATTACTACACACACACATATATATATATATATATATATATATATATATATATATATATATATATATATATATAAATTATCATAAAAGTAAACAAATATAATAATTGTTTTTTATTCAACATTTTAAAATACGAATATTTTTTATTGGAAAATACACCATTATGAAAATGAAATATTAGTTAAGAAATTGTTTCTATACTTTATAAACTGGTTCGAATTTTCAAATACATATATTGATTGATTGACTTTTTTCGTGTTTCCGGGCGCGTCCACTGCTTTGGTCATTAGTCCCGTAAGTGTAGTGCATGTTCTTTTCTCGAGAGATGGCGGTGATCTTCCCCCACTGGATGGCGAGATCCGGCGCCGATCTACCGTCGGCTAGTGGGGTTTCCCCCTAACCAGGACTCTCCCACTAGCGGGGCACCGCCCCAGCCGGGACAAGCTCTAAGCTCCAGACCGGTCTTCCGGAATATGTGGTAGTGTAGAGCATGTTAGTGTAAGTGTGTGTGTAAGGGGAGAGGATTGGACAAGGAAGAGGAAGGACAGATCGCGCGCGGTCCGTGGCCCGTTCGGTAGGGTACTGCTCCGGCATTCGCCTGGTGTTGATTGGAGAAACCACGAAAAACTACCGATCTGAGCATCCAGCTGCTAGAATTCTCCTCCAGACAGCGACTGAATCCGACCTAGCTGAAAAGCTAGTGTCAAAAATCCTGCCACCGTCCGGACTCGAACCTAGGACCTCCCGGTCAGAGGCGCTGCAGTGACATCAAAAAGATATATTTTTGGAATGAATATTTTGCATTTCCTTAAAGTTCCTTAATAAGTAACATGCGTAAAGATCGTTAACCATCGTCTCCAAACCAATTGTCTGTGTACTTTTCAATGATACGTTGATTTCATGTAATCAATTTCTGCTCGAATTATCAGTGGGTAACTCCGAACTTAATAGTCATAATGATGCCAATATGAACATAATACTAACATTTCGGTGCTCTTAGAAGGAAATAAATAACTTGTGGAAGTGGCATCCAAAATTAAGAATTTACGTTGTTTCAGTTGCTACATATTTCCCCTATTTATTTTAACCTGTATTCACGGGTACTTACCGGAAATAAAACTGTAATAACAATGAGTGTAGTGCGAAGCATCTTGACCAGCATCCTCTTTTGTTAACGTACGCAAATGACACTGACACGGTTATAGAAGAGGCTTCTTCAATCAGAACTTTATCAATTCAAAGTGTTTTGTAACGCAGATTTACGGACTCGATGAATGGATGTCAGTCTTACTCTTTTGATAAGCTCATTGATTTAATTACTTTATTGATAAGATAAGTGAATATTTACCTGGAAAGTTGGCTCACGTGGCTTAGGCCCACGGCACACAAGGGACCTTTTTTTCAACATGTTTTGTTCACAATTTCTGAAGTCTTTGAAACAATAGGAGAATTATTATTGAGACAAAATCACATGAGAGAGAATGCTGTTCAAAGGATATGAAATTGATTCTGCAATTCAAGTCTACGGGGTGAAATATCTTTAAAATCTTTTACTTTCTCTTACACCTATGTATAAACGGAGTAATACACTTGTTATAGAGGAAGTTATGTAATTCTGTGCAAAATCATTGTTGAAATGTTAACAGAAATACACAGTTTGCGAATCTCTGAAACTCAATAAGTGATTCTTTACGTTCTCGCATACTGCTTAGGTAATGTACAGAAAGTATTGTAATGTTGCGAAAGAAAGGACGATTTTTCAACAGAAAAACCTATTGCCGGTCCTAGTATCGACAAGTAGGTTAATTTTGTTCCTTTATATAGTATGATCTTCCTCTAATACATTGTGTTGTCAGAATCCATATCGAAAATCGATTGACGGCAGAACGCCAGTCCGTCTTTTCATCCCT
Source organism: Teleogryllus occipitalis (assembly GCA_011170035.1). Lineage (NCBI taxonomy): Eukaryota > Metazoa > Arthropoda > Insecta > Orthoptera > Gryllidae > Teleogryllus > Teleogryllus occipitalis. The sequence continues at coordinate 118,393 of BLKR01003392.1, forward strand.
GCGTTGTCCGTCTGTCTGGTAAACGCCATCGCCTAGATCGTTTGTTAATGTTCTCCAAAATTGATATTCCCCAATCGATCTGAAGGAACCCGAGGCCCTGCGAGTTTAAAACTGATATTTTGATTTTTGTGGTACATTACATGAAACCTCAACAGTATTTAGATTTTGTTCAATAATTCCTCCAATTTGGTTATACACTGTCCTCGAATAGTGTAAAGAACTCTTAAAAATGTGTGGGTCTCTCTTCGTTGAAATCCTAATTTTTGCAAAAGTTTAGATTTTTCGACGTGTTCATACAACTATAGTATTGAAGATTTTTCCCTAATAAAAATAGGTTTTTCAGAGGCTGATCTTGAAATATGATCGTGTACTTTTTTTTCGAATATATGAATAGTTTTCGCGTAATTTTTCGTGAAATACAGGAAGTTTTTTACAATTTTGAAATAATTATTTTCTTTAAAATTACTTCATTTTTTTCTTAATTTTTCCTCGTGTATATTAAAAAACGGTATAAAAATTGTTACTGACCCGATTTTTTGACGAACTCTCTGCATTACGAAAGAAAATAATTGAACATAATTCTTTGTTCATTAAAGATGATTTGTTCTCAAAAATTAAGTATTGACAAATGTCATATAAGATTTTTCGAGGAAATCAATAGTTTTTCGTATTTTTTTCTTGAAATGAATGAATTATTTCCCCTCGTATTTATAAAAGGTTGGTAAACAAAATAATGCTGGTCTCATTTTCCATAAACACTCTGTATTTTCGAAATACAAGTCTGAAAATTGCGTAATACAGCATTGCAAAAGTACAATTTTGGTGATGGCTCGAAGAAGCTGCTGCGCGCAAATCGCCATAATTAGACCACGGGCAAAGGAATCAAAATTAATTTAGGAGGAATGGGTTAAATGGATAATAGGATTAGCGATTCACTGCAGGCACCTTATGTTCATAAATAGTAAAACTAGAAAGTTTTTAAATTGAAATTTAATGTTATGATGCGTTTTTTGATTGATTGATTTTTTCGTGTTTCCGGGCGCGTCAACTGCGTCGGTCATTGGTCCCGTTAGTATAGTGTACGTTTTTCTCTCGGGAGATGGCGGTGATCTTCCCCCGCTGGCTGGCGAGATCCGGTAGCGACCTACCGTCGGCTAGTGGGGTTTCCCCCTAACCAGGACTCTCCCACCAGCGGGGTACCGCCCCAGCCGGGACAAGCTCTAAGTGCCCGGCCGGTCTCCCGGAATATGTGATAGTGTGGTGCATGTTAGTGTAAGTGTGTGTGTAAGAGGAGAGGATAGGACAAGGAAGAGGAAGGACAGATCGCGCGCGGTCCGTGGCCCGTTTGTTGGGGTACTGCTCCGGCATTCGCCTGGTGTTGATCGGAGAAACCACGGAAAACTACCGATCAGAGCAGCCGGCCGCTAGAATTCTCCTCCAGACAGCGACTGAATTCGACCTAGCTGAAAAACTAGTGTCGAAAATCCTGCTGCCGTCAGGAGTCGAACCTAGGACCTCCCGGTCAGAGGCGCTGCAGTGACATCAGTTGATGCACTGAGCTACCGCTACCGGTTGCTATTTTTATTTTGTGCTAAATGTAAGATACATATATTACAATACACAACATTAAAGATACACAAGCGTTTGCATACTTTACACATAGAATATGCGAATGTGCCAACATTTTTCGTTTTCAGTATGGTTGAGTTTCTGTTATGATGTAGCAATGTTCAATAATTCAATTGAATTTTTACTCATTAGCATCTTCAGAAGAAGGGTATATTCTGAATTGACTTATCCGTAACTGTGTAAAATATCCTGATTCAGGTTTGAAATAATCAGGATGCTTCATTTCCGAAGTAACAAGAATTGTTAATTTGCATGTAAGATATCGAGATGCCTTTCTTATGCCGTTGATTTACAGTAAATATTTCATTGCACCTCGTCTTCGGAACCGATCTGTCTTCTTTCTATGCATTCACGGTATCATCCTGCAAAACAGAAATGACCAAAATCAGTATATTTCCTCGTGTTGCTGTAACTTCATTATTGGAAATTATTTTACTGTCAACCAAATATCTTTGATTTACTTGAGAGAATATTTCTAAATTTCACTCATTGTATTTCGTATGTTGCTTTAATCATATTTTGATTTTAAATAATAATAATAATAATAATAATAATAATAATAATAAATTTTGTTTTCTTTGCAATAATAAAATAAATATGAAAAATTATTCGTGCTCAGATGCATCTTAAGTTCAATTATAACAAAACCAAAACAGAAAAATGGTATAATAAACAAGATAAAATACATAAAACTAAAAGCTATGCAAAAGAGTGTCGCCTGTCCCTAGGAATACGCTGAAGTCAGTCAACCTCCGAAGGAGGCACATCCCATCGGCATAGGAAAGTATACTACCAAAAAAATATTCTAAACTTCTTCATTTTCAGTATATCATTAAATTTTAATGTATCATTTACGAGAACAAGTTTGGTTATAAGACGGTATCTTGAGGTACACCTGTACTAACGTACAAACATCATTCTATTTATTCCCAATTTTAATAATTTGATTTGCATTTTCGAGAAAGATGAAAACATATCTAAAGCGATTTCGTTTATTTCAAAATACTATTGTAATAATTTGGCGTGAGTTACAGTATCGCAGGCATTTTGTCTATCTAAACACATTCCCGTACATTCGGATCCTGAATGGAACTCGGAAATAATTTCTTGTAGCTTCTCAGGTTGATACATTATTTCTAAAGTTGTTTTGATCTATAGTCAAAAAGATTTTTCTGAAAAAGTTGAATAACCTAATTTGCAAACACTTTCGAATCCTTTATATGAAGAAGGATTATTGGTATACAATTATTAAAAAAATGTTTTATCGGCAGATTTGTATTCTCTAATGCCAATAGCTTTTGTAAGTTGTGGAAGTATTGCTTATGATAAACATGAGTTGAATGTGAGTCTCAAAGATTTTGCAAATTATTTTATAATGATTTTAGAATATTATTTGTTATTCCGTCAATGTCAAGAGCATTACATATTCTTTAAACATTTTAATGTGTTTATCATTTCAAGTTCAGTTACTGGTACCAGACACATCGATAAGGGTCAGAAAGACATTTTATAAAAATGGCCAGAAATAAATGTTTTCTAATTTAATTTGGAGGAAATGCTATCTTCCAACGTGAGGAAAATAATAATTAAAATAGTTTGCAATGTTATTATAAAAATAAGCAATAACACAATCATTATTCATTATTTCTTGAATGATTTCATTTTATTATTAACAGCAACAATAGCGGTCGATATCAAGCAATTCAGTGATACATGTGCACAATTTGTAATTATGTTTATTTCTGTGTTTTTGCAAGGGCATGTCAGTGCACATTCCGTGCTTCATACACACATTTTATTGTCAGCCATTAGGTCTGTGCTATCGTATCAGGACTGAATTAAACCGGAAGCGGTAGCTCAGTGCATCAACACTGCAGCGCCTTTGACCGGGAGGTCCTAGGATCGAGTCCTGACGACGGCAAGATTTTCGATACTAGCTTTTCAGCTAGGTCGAATTCAGTCGCTGTCTGGAGGAGCATTCTAGCGGCCGGCTGCTCTGTTCGGTAGTTTTCCGAGGTTTCTCAGATCAACATCAGGCGAATGCCGGAGAAATACCCTAACAAACGGGCCACCGACCGCGCGCGATCTGACCTTTCTCTTCCTTGTCCTATCCTCTCCCCTCACACACACACTTACACAAACATGCACTACAGTGTCAGATATTCCGGGAGACCGGTCGGGAGCTTAAAGCTTCTCTCGGCTGGGGCGGTGCCCCGCTGGTGGGAGAGTCTTGGTTAGGGAGAACCTCACTAGCCGACGGTAGGTCGGCGCCGGATCTCGCCATCCAGTGGAGAAAGATCACCGCCATCTCCGGGGGGAAACATGCACTACACTAACGGGACTAATGACCAAAACAGTTGCTGTGCCCGGATACACGAAAGAATGAAACAGTCACGGACTGAATCTTCCCCACTCGCCATCGGGCCAGCGTATGGTAGATTACAGCGCAGGCCTCCCACTTCCTTGCACGGCACGTGCTGCTCGCGCGAGCGATTCTTACAAATCCGCCTGCATTCGCCGAGAACGACCTATCAACCGTCGCTACCAGGTTGAATGTTTCGAATCCCTTCATTCGATTGATAAATTTGTCCCCACCACTTAAAAATTTTCGACACAATGTTTATTTCCGAAAGTACTTCTCGTGAAATCTCAGAGTAGTCAATAAAATAAAAATAAATATCCGTTTGATTTGGATGAAAATAATCGGATTGCTTACTAGAAATACCATGTCTTACCACTTCTAATACGTAAATGCCTACAATACGTCAAAATTAAATACATTTTCTAGATGGACTGTCGTACGAGAAGTAAACAAACCTGCGCAATTCTTTAAATTCTCATTTGCGCGTAAGTTTTTATTTATTTATTTATTTATTTTACGTCAAAAAACAGTTGAAGTTGCGTATGACGTGCTATGGGGAGAAGTGAATTCTGTGCACATTTTCAAAATTCTGTGATCCCTACACTAAGTCATATACTACATGAATTTTGAAAATAAAAAAAAGCTCTCATGTAATAAAATCTATTTTCAAGGATAAATAAGCAATAAATTTTGGTCTCTTATCCATGATGTCCTTCATCAATAATACTTCCTGCCGGAACAACATGGAAACGATAATTTGAATCACCATATTTCCCACTGAATTCTAGAAGACGTGTACAGATAATGAAGTTACATTTATGTCCAGAAGCAAAACAAGGGGTCATCTCAGCATTTGCTCAATGGATCAGGGAAACTGGACGAAAAACCTGATCGAGATGGGGGTCATTGACCCGGAGGCTGCAGTACAATACTTGTTACAGGTTGTTTATGCACATTTATACAGTCCAAATGGCAAATAATGCATTATATATCATTGTTAAAATTAATGTTACAAATTTGTAAAAAAAAGCTTTGTTTTGTATTCAACTTACCCCAAGGGCAGGTAGAGTGCCAGTGCATGCACCAGCAACGCACTCCTTCACCGTGTCATCGTAGCGATATCCTGTTCTACATGGGAACACCGAAGAACTGAGGTCAGAGTAGCATTGTAAGTATCCACAGTCAGTGCCTGCGATAGTATATCGCCCCGCAGCAGTGCATGTGCTGTTGCTAGTGGGAATACCATTCGTACAGTTGTAGCTGATGCCTTCATAGCACTCTGGACCAGTTGCCAGGGGTACGAAGATTCCATTGGGACACGTTGTCCACAGGATGAAATCCAAGCTGCATACATATGCTAGTTTTTCGTTCGACGGTAGTATTTGATGATAACTCTCGCAGGCTGCAGGGTTTGAACAGGGGACGTTTTTGCATTCACCTGTACAAGCATCGAAAACTGTTCCAATAGTACAGCTTTGAAGTACGCCGTATCCAATTGGAGTATCGTTTCTCTTCGCGCATGTGTAATACGTTCTGCATGTTGAGTCTTCCAGATTTGGCATTTTGAGAGATGAGTCTGAACACAAGACAGTGGTAGTACTAGGTGCTGTTGGGCAAGTACTGGATGTCACACAGGTTGACTCAACGCATATCTGGCCAGCAGGACATGGTGCAAACGATATCCAATTGTTGTGCTCGTCACAGTATCCAAGTTGTGTGCAATCCGCGCTGCACTGCCAACCTACGTCAGGAGTGAAACACTGGATGCGGGCTTCCTTGTTTACCGCCGTCAACGCAAACTGTAAAAAAGTAATTGCCACGTTACGTAAATTATAATTAGACCTTCGACTTTTAGGCACAAACGTGAAGATTTAAGCACCGAAAATTGGTTATAAAGTTATGAAATTTACTGTTATGCCAGAAAAGGAACTTTTAGGCACTTAAAATAGGTTACAAAATGCTTAAACCAGGAATTTACAAAACATTAGATAAGAAAAGGTATGTTTATGGTATCTAATATTGTCCACAAAAGGATTAAATTAGGTACTTTTTATTTTTCTGGAAAGCCAAGTATTATTACCTTGATGAGAGTGGCTACAAGCATATTCTTTTTTCATTTTCATTTCTTTTCATTTAATTCCCTTCATTTTTTCACACTCTTCATTCTCAACCTATCAACAAGGCAGCTGTACCAAAAATTGCCTAAAATGTGCATGCTGATCGGAGACGAGCGTGAAACATCCTCTTTATATTGACTTGCAGAGCTCGGTGTGTGGGTATGAGATTTCGCTTGGAAGTCGATTGATTATTCGATCGGGGAATATTCACGTTTCGGGAAATTCCGGATAGTATTTTTTTTATCTAGGGCTTTTATCCAGCCGACAGCCGGTTACCGTTTACGCCCCGATGCGACGCATATTCGACCATACACTAGACACCAACACACTTGCGGGCTCCTCTGATCTGGGGTCAGCAGAACGCGAGGCCCTCCGCGACAATACATACATACAAAGTCAAGGGACAAACAGCCATGCCCAAGGCGGGACTCGAACCCGCGACCCTTCGGACCGAAGCGCTGAGTCGGTACTCGCTCTTAGCCACCTCGGCCATCCAGGTCGACCCGGATTGTATTTGCGTTTCGATAAAAAATTTAAAATATTAATAATTAAAATATGATAATTCATCAGAGTTACTTGTTTTATGCAGATGTAGGCAAAAATATTAAAACAGGCATCAACCGCCGTTTTGCAACTTTTTAGGCACTATTAGATGCTCTCAGAAGGTCTATTTTCTCATGATTCGTAAACTTTTTGCAATTATTTTTCACAGCCTTCTAAATAGGCCTTAGTCCTAAAATCCAAGGTCTAATTATAATGTACAAATAGTAGTATGATATATTTTGTGGTTTACTGGTTCATTAATGTGTTTATGGCCATGAAAGAAGTGCCCTTGCGGACCAATTGAATATCATCTCACCACTCCGCTTCCAAGACAACAAATAACATTTCACATTCTCGCATATATATGTATATATAAAAGTTATGTTATCCTGCGGAAAATAATTTTCAAGATTTTAATGGAAATATATGTTTTGTTATACCCTGATACCGAAAAAAGGTTGTTTTTTTTCAAAATTTCCAATTGCCCGACTGACTGTTTGGTCTTTGAAAAATACTAGCGCCTAAACTATTCGTAGAATTTCAAATCCCTGTGTGTTTTGAAAGAATGTTTTATATTATGGGGGTACTTTATTTGAAGCTCCTGGGACCTTTTCAAAATAAAAAAAGACACCAAATTTCTTCTTTAAATTTCTGATTAGATTAGAGTGAAATACACTTTTACAGATTGCCTAAGACCAATTATCCTTGTCAACGCTAAATTTTCGGAAATTACAGAAGTTTGAAACTCTTTTTGGCGTCTTCTTCTGTACAACTACAGTGTTGAAAATAATTTTTTTCTTAGAATGAAACTTAGTCTCCATAGGGGAAATTTTAATTTCCATGGGGACCCGTATAGAAAATCGCAGCAAGGTAATCTAGAAAATTTCCAGCGCAGAGCATCGAAATATACTTTCAGGGGTTCAAAAAGTAGAGGTGTTTGGGAGTCACTCGAAAAGAGCCGGATTAAGTTGCGACTCTGCCACGTACAGAGTGTGTTCTGCTACGTACATATGAGAACAAACAACTGATTTCACAACAGAATATGGTTTCCTTTGCCAAATAATCTCATTATTACAATTTTCTTACAAAGAGAACTTGGTATGTTACGGTTGTGGACTCCTTACTTATCGTATGTGGCTCTCTAAAGCATAATAAATTAGCTCATACTGAAGATCTGTAAAGCATAATTCGAGACGTCCGCAAGTTTTGTAAATTTCCGTTTGTTTTAAATTAATATATCTTCCTGTTCAACAAACATACATGTATTTGATAGTCGAGAATAGATACATAACTTCAATTTATTTCCTATAAGTGTCCTGGATGGGTGTGTTAAATATTTTTTAATTGTTTGAATTATTTCCATACGGCTTGCTTTGTATTCGGTGTTCGTTATGATGCTGTAGCAAACCGTGGTTATAATTTCTAGCGAATATTTTTTTAAGTATATTCAACATATTAAAAGTAGTTAGCAGTACACGTAAAACACTTAATAATCTTAACGAACCCTATGGTCGGATTTAAATATAGTGACTCCCCAAAGTCAGAAGCTGGCAGGAGAGGGAACACTCATCTAATCGGAAGCTTTGCTACGACTTTAATTTTTTGGTAATAATTAGGGAACGGAATTTATTGTAAAAAATATGTACTTTTATATGTATTTATTTTTTCCAAAATATGTAAGAAAAATTCATTATAGTGTTTAAACTTGCTCTGTAGAAGCATTTTTCGAATACAGAACTTTGCCGATCAGATCGTATCATGGATTAGGAGCGTCTGAAAGACAGTTCTACCTCTACAGAAGTAATTGTACACTAGTCTTAAACTAATAAAAGCTTTATACTATGTATAAAGTACATCCGTAGAATATACAATGTTGTTTGCGAGGATCCAGCGTTCAAGTGAATAGTAGTTCTGTGTATCGAGAATTGAATTCTGAAAGGAGGATTAAAGGAAACATATCCCCCCCAATCCACTAACGGTACTGTATAATAATCTGTAAAACAAATTGTTAGTTTTCAATCGGGTTGCGCATGGACCGTATGAAACATGGGTAAGAACATGGTTGAAATAACGTCTACCTCACAAAAACCCTTGATTCTGAGTGTGCAGCTTTCAAGGAGAGGGCGGGGGTTAAGTTACACATAATGCATGGTGCAAGAAAGATCAATCCATCATGCATTTTACAAATTTGAATATAAAATGTTTCCTTTCGAGATTTGACTATATTAAAATATAGGAAAACGTGTAGTAATAGGTAAACTTATAAAAATATGAAATTATACCAAAATATGTAAAAAAAAAATAGTTCTGATTCATTGGAAATGTAAAGTCTAGGAAATATTATTGCAGGAATCTTGTTGCTATAAAAAATGTATTCACACGAAAATCCGTTTTCTAGTAATGAAGTTTCCGATGGGGTAAGTGTCCTTTCTCCGTCCAGTTCCTGATCCTGGGGTGTAATTGTATTTAAATAGGACAATAGTGTGGAAAAAGCGATGTTTCCCTTGTCCTATAGATTCAACACATAATTTGAAAAATATTAAGAATACTTACCGGGAATAAAACTGAAATAACAACAACAGATGTGTGAACCATCTTGACTAATCCTCGTATATCACTAAACGCACACTGACTAAAACACAGATATAGTAGAAGGGAGCTTAATCTGAACCTGATAAATGGTAAGTGTTTTGTAATACCGGCGTTGCGGCCTCGATTAATGAAGGTCATATTTCATCTTTTTTTTTAATAGTCATTGATGGTATTTCTTTATGGATAAGATAATGAAATTTTGGGCTTAATTGTTCATGATCCTGTAAACATTAATATCTTCAGTACATAGGAGCCTGTTTTACACCTACATGGAATATTTTCTATTTTATTCATAATTTGTTCAGTCTCGAATATTAGGTGAATTATTAATTTATACAATGTTACATGAAAGGTGATGATGCTCCTACGTTACGGTTAACATAATTTGAATATACCGTGTGGCCCACCTAAGATATTCCCTTCAATTTTCTCCTGAACCGTTGCAGATACTGAGATGCGGTTTTCACTAAAACTACAATATGCAAGGGGCACATATGGTCATACATAATATTATTCTATTGCATTTATTATTGCAGAGATATTGACCCAACTTCGATTTTTTAAATGGAACCCTATAGATTTTTTAGCTCATCATAACAAGCGTGAAGAGACGAGTTCATAAATATGCATATCGCCATATGTTATATAACAAAATTTTCGAGAAATTAAGAGTTTTAAAGACGCATGCCGTCTGCTGGTTTCTGTAATCTGAACGAGAAACTCCGTGTACACTTGTGTATGTGTGTAAGAGGGTAGAACATGTAAGAGGAAGGAAAGATCGCTCGCGGTCCTTTTAACCGGTTTGTTAGGGAATTCCTCCGGCATTCGCCTGATATTGATCGTAGAAACAAACAGAAAACTACCGATCCGTGTACACTTGTGTATGTGTGTAAGAGGGTAGAACATGTAAGAGGAAGGAAAGATCGCTCGCGGTCCTTTTAACCGGTTTGTTAGGGAATTCCTCCGGCATTCGCCTGATATTGATCGTAGAAACAAACAGAAAACTACCGATCAGAGCAGCCGGTCGTTCCAATTCTACACCGGTAGCGGTAGCTCAGTGCATCAACTGATGTCACTGCAGCGCCTCTTACCGGGAGGTCCTAGGTTCGAGTCCTGACGGTGGCAGGATTTTCGACACTAGCTGTTCAACTAGGTCGAATTCAGCTGCAGTCTGGAGGATAATTCTAGCGGCCGGCTGCTCTGATCGGTAGTTTTCCGTGGTTTCTCCGATCAACACCAGGCGAATGCCGGAGCAGTGCCCTACGAAACGGGCCACGGACCGCGCGCGATCGGTCCTTCCCATTCCTTGTCCTATCCTCTCCCCTTACACACACACACTAACATGCACTACACTACCACATATTCCGGGTGACCGGTCGGGAAGTTAGAGCTTGTCCCGACTGGGGCGGTGCCCCGCTGGTGGCAGAGTCCTGGTTAGGGGGAAGCCCCACTAGCCGACGGTAGGTCGGCGCCGGATCTCGCCATCCAGCGGGGAAGATCACCGCCATCTCCCGAGAAAAAAGTATGCACTACACTAAAGGGACTAATGACCAAAGTAGTTGACTCGCCCGGAAACACGAAAAAATCAATCAATCCAATTCTACAGACAGTGGCCGATCTCGCCCTAGCAATTACCCAAGGTCGAAAATCTGCCTCCACGGTGCACGGTCAGGTCTTGAACCCTAGAACCACTAAGGCCCGTATTTATAAACCTCTGCCAGGCCCAGCAGGCTGCTAGTGTTCGGTTTTGCGATTTATGAACGGTCCCCAATTCCAGTCGCCCTTTGAGCTCCTAGCAAGCCCCCAAATGGCAGGCCCCTAAGAGCTCTGCTGGCAGAGCTTCATAAATACGACCGTAAGAGTCGCTACAGAGTCAGCGGTAATGCTGGATCTGAGTTAATATCAGCGATGGCAACCCTTGCTTCCATTCATAAGGAACTAGTGAAGGGCCGCACTTTTGAATCTCGGAAACCACCGAGTGAACCTCGCGGCGCCCAGCCGTCGGTCATTTAGTGTCCGGCATTGCGCGAGGTCACTCGCCCGTAGCGCTGTCAGTGGTTTCTGCAAATCTAGTACGTCTTTCCAACCAACTGAGTTACAATAAATGCCGTGGTGGTAGCTGAAATCTTGTGGTAATCCATTACAGAAATAGGGATAATCATCCACAACAATAAGCATGGCTGTGTTTATTGTTGTAGATGATTATATTTATAATATGACTATACCTATAATACAACTAAGTTACACACCGGGAGCGGTAACTCACTGCATCAACTGATGTCACTGCAGCGCTTCTGAACGGGAGGTCCTAGGTTCCCACTCCCCACGGTGGCAGGATTTTCGACACTAGCTTTTCAGCTAGGTCGAATTCAGTCGCTGTCTGGAGGAGAATTCTAGCGGCCGCATGCTCTGATCGGTAGTTTTCCGTGGTTTCTCCGATCAACACCAGGCGAATGCCGGAGCAGTACCCTAACAAACGGGCCACGGACCGCGCGCGATCTGTCCTTCCCATTCCTTGTCCTATCCTCTCCCCTTACACACACACTTACACTAACATGCACTACACTACCACATATCCCAGGAGACCGGTCGGGAGCTTAGAGCTTGTCCCAGCTAGGGGAGAGTCCTGGTTAGGGGGAAACCTTACTAGCCGACGGTGGTTTCGCGCCGGATCTCGCCATCCAGCGGGGGGGAATCACCGCCATCTCCCGAGAGAAAACATATACTACACTAACGGGACTAATGACCAAAGCGGTTGACGCGCCCGGAAACACGAAAAAATCAATCAACTGAGTTACATTTCCAGCTATTCAAGTTCGCCGATCTCATTCACCCAGTAATCATGTACTAAAATTAGCAGAGCAAAAAGTTTTTGAACTATTCAGTACCAGAATGAGTTATGAAATTGTAATTGATTGGGAGATAAGGAAAGAGCGTGCGTACTTTGTACACCTTTGAGAAAGAACATGTAACATGATTTTGTCAATAAAAATATCACATTATTTTGTAAATATGAATCAGAATGTATACGTAAACTAGGATTACTATTACAACGAGGCATGATATTCGTATTTATGAAAATAATAGATTGATGTTTGGCGTAATAACTTTGAATTATAGTGATCTTTGACTGAAAGAATAAAAATATTAGTGAAGAAATTATAACCCAAAAAATTATTATACATACCAATTTAATGGAGTTATGCCTGGACTCTTCCTAGAGGAGCCAGTAAAGGATAACTGCAGGATTTCGGCGAAGGGCAAATGTTTAAAATCAGTAAGTTTTATTAACAAACACTCTCAAGACGTCCTCTCAACGCCATGAGTGACAGAATTGGTAAATAAATTCGCTGACGCTGCCATTCGGTCATGGAGTAGTTGCGCCAGGAAAGGGATTTCGGTGGCGGTGCGCGCAGTGAAGAGAGCGATCGTGATTGGTTGTCAGAGCACGACCGGAGGCAGTCGGCTGCAGAAAGCACTTGAGGGGCCATTTTTGGAAGACATAGTCCGTCGGTCCACCGCGGGCAGTTGTTTTTCCACCACATGCGCAGCTCAACAGCTATCTCAGTTATTCTGTTATGATTAGGGAGCGGACTTTATTGCAATAAGAAATGCAAAATATGTTCATATATATGTACTTATTTTTTTCCAAAAATGTTAGAAAAAATAGAAAATATGTAAAATAAAAATTCATTATTGTGTTTATAATTGTTATCTATGAGCATTTTCCGATCAGTTCTTAACAAGTATTTGGAGTGCCTGAAAGTAGGTTCTATCTCTACAGAAGTAATTGTACACTAGACTTCATCACTCATAAGAATTTTATTCGAAATATAAAATAGGTTCATAGTATATTACAACGTTTACGAGCAGCAGGTGTTCAAGTGAATAGTAGAACCGTGTAGCCAGTGAAGGATTCCGGGGTACGTGGTTAAGGGAAATATGCCTCCCTCCAAAAAGGAACTCAAACAACACGGAAAGACAATTTCCTGTAAAATGTATTTGTTAGTTTTCGCTCAATTGCCGACTATCTGTTAGAAAAATGAGCAAGTAGGCGGTTGAAATTACTTTTATTCACAAAAATTCGCTCATGTTTGACTCCGACTACGCAGTAAGCGGGGGGAGGAGGATAAGTTTGCCCATTCATGGTGAAAATATGGTCTTCATAGAAGCGCAACAGCATTTCATTTGATTTGTATGAAAGATGTAAAATAGTATGCAAACGCTCATCTGAAATGTTCCTTTTCGACGTAGCCAAAATGTAATGAAAGGTACACTTATAGGTAAAATATGTAAAAGTATATAATTATACCAAAATATGAAAAATAAAAATAGTTCAAATTCATTCAAAATGTCTTGGAAACTCAAAAAAAAATTGAATGCAGGTACCTAGTACCTGTAAAAACATGTAATTACATAGAAATCCATTTTCTAGTTATGATTATCCTTATGATTGTCCTTCCCTCGGGTTCCATATAGCTGTGACATAGGCAGTGGAAGTTACAGATAGTAAAAGACAAACAGGCGGCCAACATAGTCTCTGGACCCAACTCTGCTACGCCGTTTCATTCACAAGAGGTGAAATTCACACAAGATACGATTGATTGCCATTCTCAATATTACTAGATCTAGACAAAGAAAAAGGCTCAAGACTTTCGTGTCGCCCTTTGGTTGGTCACGTGACAATGTGGGTGATTTGCTTTTGCTTTCCATTATGTAGAGGTCTTAATGAGATACGAATTATTATTTAGAAAGGGTGATAGTTCCAAAAGGACTCGCAGTGGTACTGCAAGCCAACCACTATACAAACACATCTTGAAAACATGGAATACCTACACGGAAGTCGAACCCGCAACATTCAGAAATGCGTATTTGGTCAATGCTCAAAGTTCCTTCCCTCAGAAGGTCGCCATAACTCCCGCATCGAATGCGTCAGCGAGATTTACTATCAGGTACTAGAATTTGCTCACCGTTGATTAGAGATCGGAGAGAAAACAGGCGTTCTCAATTGGCAGTACCCTAACAAGTCCCAAACCTGTTCCACACTGACCTAACTGCGTGTTCGAATGCACAAAGAATTATCTCGAAAACGCGACTTGGCGTAATAAAGTTTGTATTATGTACGCAGTATGGCTGTGTTTTCGAGCCATTTAACATGGGAGGGGATAGGTAATAACGAGGTACATATACTTTTATTGCTGTTCATTAATTAATGGTCGGTCATTTTCAGACGCGCTCACGAAACCGCCTCAACCATCAAGTGGTTGTCTGAGAGGTTGGGGGTTCTCTGTGGGTGGTGTGGTTACTGCAGACAAGGCGACGGCCCACCTGCGGACACCGGTGCGAAAGGATAATGAAGCGAGTTGCTGAAAATTTAAATTTCTTGTGTGCTCTCGTAATAGGCTCTCGTTATATGCTTTTAACCGTCCTCTACAAATGCCATTCTCGTACCCGGAAAACACCAATGTGGTAGGGAGGGGGGCAAACACAGACCCTAGTACTTCTTCTCTACGTTACATACGGGTTTTACTGTTTGGCGAAAATAAATCAAATCATTGCAATGTATTTGAAGAAACATTTTATACTAAGAAGTAATGAAATGTACTTAGTAATGCGTTACAATCATTTTTCGCATAGATGTATTGAAATATATTGAGTTTTGATTGTATGGCAAGGGTGTACATAACGACAATTTTCGTACTTTCTGTCCTTTCTGCAGACACGCAATAACCACGGCCTTTCTTTGAACTACTTCAAAATTCTCTATGTTGCTTGGAGTCCACAACTGACTCTACATCAACACCGTCCTAAAAGAGTTTTTGAACGTGATTATGTGCAGGCCTGGCCGCAAAGAGAACGGTGGAGTTTCCACAAAGGGATTCCGCGCGGGAAAAGTTTTGAAACTTTTTGTAAATAACCGATAAGTGTTGGAAGATAAAACTGTCACTAAGTTCAAATGTTCTAATGATGAAAGTCCTAAAAGATTAAACAGTATCTTCTTTATTAAACAGAGTTTTTTTATTCAACGTTTATTTACAATCTGTTCATACAAGAGAACAAAAAGTAAATATGTAAATTTGTTTGATTAAACAAAGATGAAGGAAAAAATAAACTACGCCGGGGTTTTCATTAACTCCTTTAATTGGTATTTGATTTTCAATGTTTGGTTTTACGACTATTTTCCTATTTTTCTTTGTGCCTCTGTCTACGATGTTTCTCGCAAAGCTGTTCTGGTAAAATAGTTGTTGATAGTAAGGATATTTGAATATTCAGATTTTTTCGCTGTAATGGTTAACATAATTTTCATTTGTTTTCTATTTTCAGTTTCAGTGTCCTCTCAAACGTAAATGTGTGTTGGTTTATTTTAAATCCACAGAAAATATTTTTTTTTAAAATTTCTTCCCTTTGTATAATTACGTCATGCAAGAGCAACATTGGATAGTATTACCTAGATACACATGTAGTGCTAGTGTAGCGTTACAAATTGAAGGCAGCTCTCTGCGCCACATTGTAGTGTAGCGTCACGGTGGCGGCCGTGGGTGGGAGGAGGAGCGGAAGTATCGCATTCCTGCGGGCATGAATAGCTGGCGCCCCGGCTTTGGGATACATTTAGACAAAGGGGACGCCAGCTTGACTGGGAAGGTCACGTGGTAGAGGCGAGCCTCCCTCCTACACCTAGAACAGTCACGTGACGGCTGCACTCTGGTATAAAATCGAGCTGACGAGCTCAGACGGTGGGTTTTATTCTGGAAACCTCGCGCGATGCGCAAAACTTTACGCCCAGGCTGGAGCGTGTCGTGCCTAGTGCACGGGTGACGAGGTCACGGTAGCGGCGCGGGAGTAGCGTCAAAGGAGGCGGGGCCTCCCGAGCTATGTGGGGTATCCACAGGGAAATACAAGTGTGTAGGTTCAGAGCAGAAGTTGGTTATTGTACATACATGTAAATAAACTTGTACATACTTGTAAATGTCTGTGTGTTTTTCTCCATGACGCCACAGTAGGCAACTAGTACCCTAGCAGGTGCTGACAGGCGTGTTGTGTCCGTTCGTGAAGAGAGTTGCGGGTATTTCCCAAGTAAATTATTACTTTGCAGTGCTTTTGTCTTCCTGTACAAAGACTAATATTTATGTATCAATAAAAATAAATAAGGAGAGCTTCACGGCTCTGTTACCTGAAAGCCAAAATGAAACAGCATTAGGCAGCAAACAGCACTGAAGTAAACTTTCAAAAACCCAAATGATGTAAATGACATGTTTCATTTTGAAATATATGATGTATTTTTCATCTAATTGAAACAAATACTTGAATTTGGTCCTAGTGTACTTGAGTAAGAAAATATAAGTATACTTTATACACTCAAAGTATTTTATTTATTTGAAAACGTGTTCGCATTATTAAAATTTGGAAGATAGATTGCATGTGTTTTGGTCATTTCACAGCATTACTAGTAATTACGTTGTTTCAGTCCCAAACATTACTTAAATCATTTTAACTTTAAAGAATCATTTGAATATCTCCTTCAGAAAAAGACACTATGCATTACCTACCGATGGCCAAAAACGATGCAAGAATGATAAAAATATCTTAGTTGAAATTTATTTTTGGAATAATGTGTTTGTTTTGTACAATTGGGCTGTTAACTAGAAAGAATGCTAATTGTTTCAAAAGTTTACTTAGTGGTACGATGTTTATGTATGGGTTTGCACAAAACTGGCAGTAGCTTTGCAAAAAGCATTTTGTGGTTACTAGTTAAATGTTACTTAAGAATCACACACAGTTGTAACCAAGGTATTTTCTATCGTCAGTTCGTTCGTTTTAACTCTCGAATGCAATCATGAATTTACCTACTCTATTACAAAGATGGTGTCAGGTTGACCCCAGGCTGATAAGTTATCGTTCTGGGTTTCTTTTCCCGAATCTTTTCCGAAATTTAATCATTACTAATTTCTACAATAGAAAGTCTTTCTTTAACCACAGTTTTTGACGTTTAGAAATATTTTGTACAGAAATTTAAAAAAACGTTCCCAATTAAATCTGTATGATGTTGATTTTGGAGTAAATTAAACATCAAATTTAGTAGAATTTTATTGTGTCTGCATAAAACATACAAAATATTTATTATATTGTAATTATGCCAATTTAAGTCAACTCGCAAATTGTACACAGTATGCTGCTATGCCTAGCACAAACAGGTTTTTTGGCATACAGTCCATAATATAGAAGTTTTTTCTGTCTTTATTCCGCGTGCACATTGCGCAGTGTTTTCTTTTTGTCAGTGTTCTCTGGGTGCTTGTGAGTGAATGATTATTTTCTGAAGCAATTCCACAAATATTTTTTTGCATTTATTTGCCTATTGAGATGGATATTGCTTATCCTTTTCTGCATAATAAGGTTTGATCATCTCATCAGAAAGTTCAACCCAAACAAGCTGCTATTGTGAGAAACCTTGCTATAGTAATTAGGATGTTGTTTTGTAAATATTACAAAACCGTTTAGGACAGCAATATCTAAAACATTAAGAAATAAAGCCATTGAGCACCTTTTTGTGATTCTCTTGTATGTGTAAGTTACAAGTTTTTTGGTCCATTACATCGACTCCAGTTTTTGTAGAACTGTACAGGTTTATAATTCCAATACAAAACAGAAGGAATACCAACTAGAAAAATAATTACTAATAGGTAATGGAATAGACGATTGTAACGATTGTAACCTACGATTGTAACCTGCTTCATTTGCTTATTTTCCCCGATATTTACTGTTAAAAATCCATTAAATATTGGCACTCATTTTGAAAGGAAACTGAGTGAACCTCAAGATCGCGACCAACAAGAACATTCCAGGTTCATTCTGTATATCACTTGTTAACAATATAAATTATTATTGTATTGTGTGTATAGTACTGCGTATTCAGCGTCAACGAAAAATTATTTTTAAGAAAACATCAAGTCGTCTGAAATATATACCTCACCGCCCCTCCCAAAAAAATCCCGGGTATGTATCTGCAAACGAACGATTTACATAACATTTACTCATATGTTTAGAGAGCAGTTATGTGAAATATTAATTCAGTAAAATATTTTTTTTATATTCCAACATTATAAACGACGTTTTTCGTTAAAATAAACTGTTCTGTCAAAAAATGACATATTACATTACGAATTATTACGTATTTTCTGTGTTGTCAGAATTGCGTCATCAGACATTCAGCCAATCGCAAAGAGAAAATCGTGGGTGGCAACGGTAAACTGAACAGCCGAATACCGTTTTTTGCACAGACGTCAAATACCCGTGGCGTCACAGTAAAGGTCTTTCCAAAAATTAACTTTGATTATCGTATACATTTATTACGGTGTTACACAAAAAGGTAATGAATGCAACTCATTTATGCATGCTTGAATGAATGCTTTATATCATTTGTAAAAATTTGAAAACGCACTCATAACTTCGTTTTCAAAACATATATTCGTGCAATAAAGCCTAATTTATAATACACATTATAAATTAGTTAATGATATATACTTCTAGAATATAAAACTTCTCAATTTCTTAAAATGTGGAAGAAGGTCGTATCCTTGGAGGTCATCACCGAAGGTTAATGCGGCCCTGGTTTGCGAGCTTCATTTCGCGTGGTGGCCGGCGCAAAAACGCCCCTCGCGTTCCCGCCCGCGCCACGTCCACCGCCTTGTCTGTGGTCATCGAACGGCCTCAAAGGGCCTTGACTCGGGCCGACCGCGGAGGGACGTTTCGGATGGATTACGCGGATGTGGTTGCATACGCGCGTTCGGATCCGAGTGTCGCAACGCGGCGGGCCGCCCCTCGCACCTGCGGAGCCCATCTGGCCGCACACATCCACGCAAGTAAATACGACCTGCAATACGTTTTTGAAAAAAAATATTGATTGAAATCTTTAATATGATATGACTTGATTTTTAGTGATTCCTGGCGCGTCAACTTCTATGGTCATTAGTCCCGTAGTTGTAGTGCGTGTTTTCTGTTCGGGAGGTGGAGGTGGTCTTCCCCCGCTGGATGGCGAGATCCGGCGTCGACCTACGTCATTAGCGGGTTTTCTCTCGACCAGGTATCTCCCACCAGCGGGGCACCGCCGCTGCCGGGGCAAGTTCTAAGTCCCTGACCGGTCTCCCGGAATGTGTGGTGGTGTAGTGCATGTTCGTGTGTGTGTGTAAGGGGAGAGGATAGGACAAGGAAGATCGCGCGCGGTCCGTGGCTCGTTTGTTAGGGCACTGCTTCGGCATTCGCCTGGTGTTGATCGGAGAAACCACGGACAACTACCGATGAGAGCAGCCGGTCGCTAGAATGCTCCTCCAGACAGCGACTGAATTCGACCTAGCTGGAAAGCTAGTATCAAAAATCTTGCCGCCGTCAGGACTCAATCCTAGGACCTCCCGGTCAGAGGCGCTGCAGTGACATCAGTTGATGCACTGAGCCACCGCTGCCGGTTTTATTAGAAGAAAAAAGATTCGTAGTATTTTGCTTCTGAAGAATTAGCCGATGGCGTGTCAAGCTACTTGCCCACATGGAGGACCCGTGCTCCTATGGGCTTAGGTAGCTCAGGGCATTATTTGATGCCACTGCAATGCCTCTGACCGGGAGGTCCTAGGGGGGTCCAGTCAAAATGGTTTTCGAACCAGCTCTATTGCTAGGTCGAGTTCAAGCGCTGTCTGGAGCAGACTTCTAGCGGCTGGCTGCTCTAATCGGTAGTTTTCCGTGGTTTCTCCGATCAATTCCAGGCAATTGCGGGAGTAGTACGTACCCTACCAGTCGGGTTACGGACTGAGCGATCTGTCTTGTATTCTCACCTCTTACTTACACACATTTATACACTTACACGCAGTACACTACCACACATGCCGGAGACCAGTCGGGAACTTAGTGTCAGAACTTGTCTCGCCTGGGGTGGTGCCCCACTGATGGAGATACGTGGTTGGAAAAAACCCACGAGCCGATGTGTAGAGCCCGGTGTCGGATCTCACCATCCGGCGGAAGAAGATAACTACCACCTCCCAGGGGGATATGCACTACACGTACGGGACTAATGACTGTAGCAGTTGCTGCGCCTGGAATCACTAATCCATTAAACCGGGAGCGGTAGCTCAGAGCATCAACTGATGTCATTGCAGCGCCTCTGACCGGGAGGTCCTAGGTTCCCACTCCCCACGGCGGCAGGATTTTCGACACTAGAATTCAGTCGCTGTCTGGAGGAGAATTCTAGCGGCCGGCTGCTCTGATCGGTAGTTTTCTGTGGTTTCTTCGATCAACACCAGGCGAATGTCGGAGCAGTACCCTACCAAACGGGCCACGGACCGCGCGATCTGTCCTTCCTCTTCCTTGTCCTATCCTCTCCCTTACACACACACACACACACACACACACACACACACACACACACTTACACTAACATGCACTACACTATTACATTATCCGGGAGACCGGTATGGAGCTTAGAGCTTCTCCCGGCTGGGACGGTGCCCTGTGGTGGGAGAGTCCTGGCTAGGGGGAAACCCCACTAGCCGACGGTAGGTCGGCGCCGGATCTCGCCCCCCAATGGGGGAAGATCACCGCCATCTCCGGGGGGGGAAACCTGAACTACACTTACGAGACTAATGCCGCGCGTGGAATCACTAATCCATTAATCTCGCCTGGACACCCGCAGCGAGGACCTGGCGCCGCGGCGGTGGCCGTGCCTCAAGGCCGTGCGGGGCCGCGGCCGCAGGCTCTGGTGCCGGCTGGCCTGGGCAGCGTCTCGGCCCGCGCGGCTCGGAACGCGCGGTTTTTGCGCGCGCGGGGCGAATGACGCATCGGTGGAGGGCGCTGCGTGCGACGCACAGTGGGCCGACGCTCCGGCGAATAACAAATTACGCGCAATGAGATGCACAGGATGTCCCGAAACATGGGATGTGGTCAAGACACGCTCATTATAAAAATATTTAAGTGTGTTGACTTACAGAAATACATAGTTTCATCAAAATGACAACAAACAACACTTTTACTATTGATTGGAACATATATTTAAATTCCATACATAAAATAAAATAGTATTTCAAATGGTATAATAAAAAAAGTACTTCTGACATCACTATTGTATTTTACCTCAATTACTTTGTATTGCATTTAGTGTATTAAATTTGTTTATGTCCCAATCAATATTAACAGTTTGTTGTTTGTTAGTAGTTCAGAGCCATCATGAAGTAATTATGTTTTTTGAAACATCTGTTCACATAAGTATTTTCATCATTAGTCCTCCTCGGCAACTTTCTAGGAACAGGAGCATGGTGCGATTTAACAGAAGATGCTCAAGAATCTATCTACAATAATTAACACTACGACCCACGCCGTCATTTTGACGGCTAAAACATATTCAAGTATTTTTATCGTTATTAAAATGAACAGAAAGCCATTTTGAGTTTTTGAGTTTAAATGTATTTATGATTTAAAGTATATGTGCAAATATCGAAAATATTCATTCTCTCAAAATAGTTATATTAATCAATTTATCTTAAACGTCCGACAGCCATCAAATTGACTGCTTCCCAATAGCTGCTAAACTGTGCTCTATGTGTCGACTTATTTTGTTTATATCATCTTATCTCTCTTCTGAGAAACCATGGACGCTCTCATTGTTGAAAAGCATTAGTGTTCATCGTATCTGAAGTGTCGATGTTAGAATAAACGCTATCATAACTTCCATCTTACGGCGAATGGCAATCCAAGAGTGAGCAGTCAGAATTTTCATAATTGTTTTGATGTCAGTTCCATATATTCTTATAATTACTATGATCAATCAATAAAATGGTAGCTGAAGTGTATATAATTGTGTATATAAATTTCCCCAAGTCCAGAAATAGCCCATTAAATGCATGAGCCGTCAAACTGCCGGCGCGCGGGAATTCTCGGTACATGCTAGGTCCTGGTGTTCTAGTGTTAATAATAATGGAAAAGTAAAATAAGAGTGACCGTTTATTGGTTCTTGTCTGCCGGAGATACGCCACGTCCTAAACACGTTTGTCAACGTTCCAGCCGTGATTGTGCGTCCCGGCTGAGGTCGAAATGCAATGAAAGGTAGCTGTGTGACGGTGAAAGATTGGCAACTGTGGGCATGATAAGAATCTCCCGGATAGCCAAGAATCTGGTGACAACTTACAGTGAAAGTTTATGGTGGATGATGGATGCTTACGTTTTCAAATGTGCTATTGGTATCGAAATATGTTCTCATTGTGTACCAAAATTCACTTTTTATATGGGGTCCTTCATAGCTTCACGAAAGTTAATCAACTCTAACTTAATCCTGTCTGAAATAGTATTAGAATATATTAAATTCATAACAAATCACATGTGGTCGCACTTCTCTTGCGAAAGTTGTTCGCAAAATGTAATTAGTTATGATAGCAAACGCCTGATATAATCAGCTCGAAGTCCGTTTCTATGATTTCCTCCGATCAACTCCTGGTGGTGCACCTTTGAATGTATCTTCTTGGCTCTCCGGGAGATGCCGCATCCTCTGCAAAGATACGTCATTATGCGACCTCAGGGCGAAATAAATTTTGCTCAAAAAATGGTTGCAAAGGGGGGACATACATGTTGGCAACTTTACTCAGGACGCAGATCCAAGTAGATACTGACTCCGGCTTTCAACTGAACACCAGCAATCCTTCCTTCCCCACCCTACCCCCAAGACCGTGCTTTTCATCGGACGATCGCCCGCACCCACACAGTCACTGCACAAAGAAGTGAAGCATCTCGACTACTGTCATTTTGCTGGGGAACGGACTTCGGCTGAGTAGGGTCGTTTGTTTAGCAGCTGCAGTGTTTTAATGACTGGTTATTTCGTATTTCCGGGCGCGTCAACTGCTATAGTCATGAGTTCCGCAAATGTGCATGTTGTTATCAAGGGAGGGGGCGGTGTTCTTGCCCCGCTGGATACTGCCGACCTACGCGACGGCGTGCGGGTTTTCCCTTACCCACGTAACTCCCACCAACGGACCACCACCCAGGTGGGACACGCGCTAAGCTCCTGTCCGGTCTTCCGACACGTGTGGCAGAGTAGCGCATGTATGATATGTGTATGTGTAAGTAAAGTATGAGGATAGGCAAGCAAGAGGAAGAAAAGCGCGCACGGTACGTGGCCTGATTTGTTAGGATACTGCTCTGACATTCTCCTGGTATTGGTCGGAGAAACCTTTATCTTCCGAAGCTGTCGGCCGCGAGAATCTCCTTCGGACAGTGGCTGAAATTGATCTAGCTATGTATATAGGGTCGAAAATGGTGCCAAGATCGGGACTCGAACATCCCAGATGCACTACAGACATCAGTTGATGTACTGAGACATCTCAGCTGCTGAACAGTATTTTACTCTGTATTAAGGATGTCTTGTGAACTTCAGCCTTTTTTTCTTGTAAACACTTCATATTTTCTAAATATTCACATATCTCAAAAATGATTTTGGGAATGGGTCGCTTTTCTTGTGGAACCCATTATCTCTTCCCTTCCTCATGCTCAATAAAATCTCAGGTCATCCAGTACACTGATTAAAGATCAAGAATTATCATTGGAGAACAGAGCCATTGGAAGAATATCGTAAGTATAATAAGTTCCATCATCAATTGCGCATTCTAGCTATTTCAGCATGTTTGGTTATATTTGGAGAAGAGAAAATATTTGAAATCATCACTCGTAGCTAAATCACAAGGCGTCCAAAACATTTGCTCTCGAAGCTAATTTTTTGCTTTGGCAGCTTAATAGGGCACAAAAATCAAATACAGAATATTTTTACTTACTATTTAAATTAAGTGTGTATTAGCCATAGATTTCTTAACAATACTTCGAAACTAAAAGACATTACATTGATGCTAAAAACAATAACACATTTTGTAAGATCGATTAATTCCTTTGATTGATCGGTTTCCGGGCGCGTCAACTGCTCTGGTCATTAGTCCCGTTAGTGTAGTGCACGTTTTGTTCTCGGGAGATGGCGGTGATCTTCCTCCGCTGGATGGCGAGATACGGCGCCGACCTACCGTCGGCTAGTGGGGTTTCCCCCAACCAGGACTCTCCCACCAGCGGGGCACCGCCCCAGTCGGGACAATCTCTAAGCTCCCGACCGGTCTCCCGGGATATGTGGTAGTGTAGTGCATGTTAGTGTAAGTGTGTGTGAGTGAGTGTGTGTGTGTGTGTGTGTGTGTAAGGGGAGAGGATAGGGTGAGGAATGGGAAAGACAGATCGCGCGCGGTCCGTGGCCCGTTTGATAGGGTGCTGCTCCGGCATTCGCCTGGTGTTGATCGGAGAAACCACGGACAACTACCGATCAAAGCAACCGGCCGCTAGAATTCTCCTCCAGACAGGGACTGAATTCGACGTAGCTGAAAAGCTAGTGTCGAAAATCCTGCCGCCGTCAGGACTCGACCCTAGGACCTCCCGGTCAGAGGCGCTGCAGTGATATCAGTTGATGCACTGAGCTACCGCTCCCGGTTTAATTCCTTTGATCTTTTGGCTCCATGTTAATACTAATCGCAATACAGACGAATAAAGACTTGGTCATTTCGATTTTACCGTCTAGTTTAAATCGTTTCAAAACACTGCGAAGAACTTGTGAGATATGTAGTCAGACACTTACAATAAATAAATGTAATAAATAAATCGTATCAGTAAATAAATTGTATAAATAATTAAATAAAATAAATAAGTTGTATAAATAAATATATTGCATAAATAAATATAGTGAATCGGTATACCTGATACACCACGGCAACATTTACGTTACAATTCCTTTGATAACACAGCCATTATATTCAAATGGCCAACAGGGTCTTCTTTAATTTCTGATTGGCTTTAGTCACCTCCAGTTCCAGAGAGTAATGTAGTTTTGTTTTAGCAGAAATAAACGTGATAGACCCACTGTGATTGGAAACCGTACAGACGACCACAAGGGCCGCGCGAGAAAAAGTTAATCAAGTTAGCGTACGGATGACTTTATGCGGGAAAGTCGCGGTTTTCTCGCGTCCCAGCGTCCGCGCCTTCTTGCGTGGGGCTTGCGGTCGAGGCCGCCTGAGAGCCCGCAGCGTTGTCGGAAGGATTTCAGGGAACGACCACCTAAAGGGGCCATCCTATTACGCAAATATTTTGTTTACTTGTTGAACCCGTGCGAACATTCCGACCTTTGTGAATCATTGTTTTCAAGGTGAAAATGGCTTCATACTGCTTTCCAACTTCAAGCGGCTAGACCGGGATAGGTGGCTCAGCGCGTCAACTGATGTCACTGCAGTGCCTCTGACCAGGAGGTCCTAGGTTCGAGTCCTAATGGCTGCAGGGTTTACGACACTAGTTTTTCAGCTATGTCGAATTCAGTCGCTGTCTGGAGGAGAATTCTAGCGGCCGGCTGCTCTGATCGGTCGTTTTCCGTGGTTTCTCCGATCAACACCAGGCGAATGCCGAAGCTGTACCCAAACAAACGGGTCAAGAATCGCGCGCGTTCTTTCTCTCTCCTCTTCCTTGTCCTATCCTCACCCACACACTAACATACACTACACTACCACATATTCCGGAAAGTCGGTCGGGGGGCTTGGAGCTTCTCCCAGCTGGGGCGGTGCCCCGCTGATGGGCGATACCTGGTCGAGGAAATACCGCTCGTCGACGGCAGGTCAGCGCCGGATCTTGCCATCCATCGGAGATCACCGTCACCTCTCGAGGAAGAAATATGCACTATATGTACCGAATTAATGACCTCAGTAGTTGACGCGCCCGGAATCACTAACAATCAATCAAACGGCTAGGCCATAAAATGTGCGTCAAATTAAATGCACTAGTAGTGCACCTGGGTAGCATATTACTAAGCGTTTATTGAAAAAGGAAGATTTGAATCGTGAGATTACAATGCGAATATTATTGGAGTAAACTTAATTTTTCGTGTATTTGGAGATTCTGCATGATTCGACCACTTGTTAACCCAAGTGGGACCATGTTTTGAGCCGTTAGAGCAGGCGTATTAAAAGCGCCCACACGAGCTACTCGCCCATCTGGGAAAAATAGTAAACGGACTTTTTCGGAAATCTACTATAGACCACGTTTCCAGTGATGTACCGCCACTTCGCAATTTGTATAACCCCTATTTTTAAATCTCACGCCAGTTGCGCTGAACGCAATGACAGTGAACTCAGTTATTCATTCACCCTAAGAAAAATCTTCTATGTTCTTGTACAAAGAACTATTTACTTTATTGTCAGGATCCCGAAAGCAGCAGAGCCCATTCTGCAAACCAATGAGAATAATCCTAGCACACGTGCATTTGTTTACATCAGGACTTTCCTTAGGGAGAACGGATAATAGTAACCTTGCCCGCGACCGTGACATGGTTGGCTCCGGGAACCCGAGAGATTTTCGAAATGAGAGCGATGGCAAAGTGAGTGACAACGTTTAATGCACGAGTGTTTGGCTTTCATTTGGTCTTGTCTATTTCTGTACAGCGTAAGCCACAAAATGTGTAATTTTTCATGTTAAATCTATTTGATGCATTTGTTGGGGTAAACCCTTGACCAAAAATAGCACATTTAAGAGCTTTGTTTTGTTTGGATGGTGTCTACTAAAACCCTCATAAATGTCATATTTACTTGACATATTAAGCACACAAGAGATTAGAATACGGTGATACCGATAGGGAGCGTTGATTGTGCACTTCGAGCGCGTTATTGTAGCTGGGAGTTCGCTACTGAATCTTTGTAGTTGGGTAAGTCCTTAGCTTTAATCCAGACGATGGCGTACTTTGGACCTCAGCTAAACTGTTGATAAAACAGTAAAATTCTGCTTGGATGAGAACTCCATCAGGTCGAATGTCGTCATCTGTGTGTTTCGTTTGCGCCCACGATGAATTTAAAGCAGCTGCCTCTCGGATCGCTTGCGAATTGTTTTCTTTCTTTCTTTTTACTTTCTAGAATACATACGTAGTATAGAGAAAGTTATGTAATGCTGCGGAAAATCGATTTCGAGATTTCAACGGAAATACACGCTTTTCCTTTTTATCCCTCTCCTATTTCCCGTATGATTCATACTCCACAATATACTTACTCACCAAGTCTCCTCAAATACTGTAGTCAGATAAAAGTGAATAAGTGAAAGAGTGTGAGTCATAAAGAGAGGAGGGGAGGAGGAGGAGGAAAAAAGGGGAGCATGAAGAGGGAAAATAGAAAGTAAAATAATTAAGGACAGGGAAGAGATATAAAGAAAAGTGATAGATAGTGGAAGGGAAAGAAAGAGTGGGAAAAGGCAATTAAATGTAAAGAGAAGAAGGAAATGATACGGAAAATATGGAGGGAGAAAGATAATGAAATGGAAATTGATGGTGAGAAAGAGAGAGAGAGTGAAATGGAAAGACAGGGGTAAAGAAGGGAATGAAATGGAAAGAGATGGGTAAAGGAAGCGAATGGGAGGGAAAGAGAGAGGTAGAAGGAGGATGTGAGAGAGGAAACTGGCCGGCGCGAAGTCGTCCAATTAGAGAATTTTGCGTTTATTAGTTTGTATCCGTGTGTTTCCGCACTTAATGGACGCGGTCTAAATTCATGGTCGTGGAAAATGGCGCGATAAATGGTCGGTCGTTTCCTATTGCAAAGCCGTTCTTTAAAAGCGAGATTTACTGCGGCTGCAAAAATTCAATAAGAATTCTCACCGCCAGGAGATGCGCGAAGATGTTTCGTACTTCCCTAATGACGGTCATTAATCTTTTGCTTGTAGACGTCTTCGAATATTTTACTTTGTTTTGGGTAAAACCGAAGCTAAATTATGAACACTTCTAAATTTTGTTTTCAAATAAATAGGAAACATTTGCTGTAAATGTACTTTACATAAATCTTTTCTGGCATTCTAATGAGCATTCGGATCTTACAAAGAAGTATACTGCAATACGTGAGTGCGATATAAGAGAAAATTCCTAACAAAAAAGAATGAATTACATGTTAACTAAAACCTGAATGTTAGATATTTAAAGTTAAATCATCATCGAGAATATATGCATACGTAGAATGGACGCCAAACATAGTTGAATTCTCATTGTTCAGCACCGACTATTTACGATAGAACGAAAGGGAAAGTGAGCAACAAATACGTTTCGATATTTGTATTTTCCATCTCTTTTTTTCATCAACCTGTTCACTGTCCAAAGAAACTTATGTAATGCCCATGAGTTATTTATACCAAGTTCAGACTTTACATTATTGCCATGTAGAATTTCCATTAATTAAACTTTTACAAATCGGACGAATCCCGATTTCAAAATTTGATGAACTTGAACTAAAGAGCATAAAACATTCAAAATGTCTTGCAAAACTATATATTTATTTTATGTATATATCGTCATTATCATTAAAATTTGTTGTCTCTAATTCCGTAGATCTTCATACATTTTATATGGCGACAGGTTAATTAATATGATTAATTCTCTGATTAATATGGGCTAAGAACGGGAAAGGTATTTCAGACACTTGTGACTTACGAATTTCGGAGGGGTGTGTCCATCTCTCAAAAATCTGATCATTTGCTGATTATATTTTCAAAATAGGTTTCCTACAATTGAAGGGTTTGGGGCAATAAGAAATAAGCTACACCAAGTTTCCACTGTTCGTAAATGCTTATATCTCGATTTTGGTTGAAGTGTACATTATCTTTTTCCAGTATAACGTTCTTCATAAATATGAATAGGACGTACATAGATTAGATAGTTACCCTACTAAAGAAAGAGACATGCAACTTCATATATGGTTTAAGTGAACAAGCCATTTTAGTCGGTTGATTGAATCCTGGTACGTCCACTGCTATGGTCATTAGTCCCGTTCGTTTAGTGAATTGGATCTCGGGAGGTGGCGGACTCCTTCCCCGCTTGATGGGGAAATCCGGCATTGACCTATTCCTCAGTTTGCGGGTATATACCTCTCCAGGAATCGCCCCCAGCAAGGTATCGCTCCCATCGGAAAAAGGGCTAAGGTTCCGTCTGGTACCCAGGCAGCGCATGTAAGAGCGTGCGCGCGCGCGTGTGCGTGTGCGTGTGTGTGTGTGTGTAAGGGGAGAGGAAAGGACACGGACAAGGAAGAGGAAAAATAGATCGCGCGATCGTTTCTTAGGG
This sequence comes from Teleogryllus occipitalis, assembly GCA_011170035.1. Taxonomy (NCBI): domain Eukaryota; kingdom Metazoa; phylum Arthropoda; class Insecta; order Orthoptera; family Gryllidae; genus Teleogryllus; species Teleogryllus occipitalis. The sequence continues at coordinate 147,755 of BLKR01003392.1, forward strand.
TACTGCTCCGGCATTTGCCTGATGATCGCAAAAAACAAAGAAAACTACCAATCAGAGCAGCCATTCTCTAGAATTCTCCTACAGACTGAATTCGACCTAGCTATGTAGGTGGTGTGACAACTCCATCCCCGCCGGGCCTCAAATCTCAAATCTAGGATCTCCCAATCTGAATCGCTGCAGAGCGAACGGCAATGGTGGCCGAGCAAAACTCCGCTGCTCGTTTTAGTAAATGTAA